>PYXC01001673.1:207500-282500 GCA_015244755.2 Tenualosa ilisha
TGCTACATTCTAATCCTGGAACTTACAGGACCTGGAACCCTCAACACACTCACACACACACACACACACACCACACACACACACACACACACACACACACACACACACACATACACATACAACACGTACACAGGCAGATTTTCATCATTGGCTTCCCTACCACAATGTCAGTGTACTCAAGATGCACTAGACTTTTCAGTTAGACTTGACATGTAAATAAACCTGGGACTGAACTTGAGACGCACTAGAATGTTCAGTTAGACTTCGCATGTAATCTTAATGTGTGTGTAATAAACCCCCACATTCCCTGCAGCTCCAGCTGTACTCCGAGGCCAGTATTGCGCTGCTGCATCTGAACAGTGCCCAGGACTTCAGTGACCTCACCCAGCAGGCCAAGAAGAACCTGACCCTGGGCGGGAAAGAGCTGACCATTAGCTCCGCCTACCTCTTCTGGGACCTCAGCGCCATTACACAGGTGAGTTAACTCAGCTACTCCGCACATGCTTTGAGATAAGAGATGACTTTAGATAAGAGATGCCTTTAGATAAGAGATGCTTTGAGATAAGAGATGCCTTTAGATAAGAGATGCCTTTAGATAAGAGATGCCTTTAGATAAGAGATGCCAGAGTGGACAAATTCATCTTGAGTGTGCAAGACTGTACAAACAAACACACTCACACACACAGACTTGAACACACACACAGAGATCCCCGCACACTCTGTAATAGATGTTCATCTTACACACAGTCCAGTCCACAGATCTACATGAGAAAGTCACAAAAGTAATGGGTGGATTTAGGATGAAAGCCCATGGCCAAGCACAGCTCCTCAGTTTAAAGAACAGAGGTTTGACTCTTTTTTCTTTCTCCTGTTGACTCGCCGTGTCTCTGCGGCTCTGCTGACCAGCCTAAGCAGGACGAGGACGTTTCTGCGAGTCGCTTCGAGGACAATGAGGAGCTCCGCTATTCGTTGCGCTCTGTGGAAAGACACGCCCCCTGGGTACGACACATCTTCATTGTGACCAATGGGCAGATCCCATCCTGGCTCAACCTGGACAATCCCCGCATTTCCGTGATTACACATCAGGTGACCTTTAACCTTTAGATTTTTGATAATAATACACTTTGTGTGTTGAATTTAGTTGGATTAAATCATATTTAAATTCACATACCACCCAAACTGACCTCTCTAATACTTAGCAGTTAGTCATGTTAGGTTACCGTAAACTGGACATGGCCTTGCGTTGGTGATACTCTGAGTGGCCTGTAATGAACAACAGCATTGGTAAACGGACTGCATTTGTATAGCGCTTTTCTACTCCTGCGAGTACTCAAAGCGCTTTACAGTGTGTGCCTCACATTCACCCATTCACACACATGCGTTCACATGTTGGTGGCGGACGCTGCCATGCAAGGTGCCAACCTGCCCCCGGGAGCAATTTGGGGTTCAGTGTCTTGCTCAAGGACACTCCGATGGGGTCATGCAGAGTGGGGCTCAAACCTGCAACCCTTCGATGGGGTCAGGCAGAGTGGGGCTCAAACCTGCAACCCTTCGATGGGGTCAGGCAGAGTGGGGCTCAAACCTGCAACCCTTCGATGGGGTCAGGCAGAGTGGGGCTCAAACCTGCAACCCTTCGATGGGGTCAGGCAGAGTGGGGCTCAAACTAAACGGCACCTCCACCACCTGCGCCACCATCGTGCCTTGGGAAGGCGTAAACTTTGAGATGCACTTAATAATTAATTTCTACACTGTTACACTATTGCACTTTCAACTTAAACAGTGCAGATTATGTAGCAATATGCACTCCTTGTTATTCATTGTGTTGTAGCTTGAATGTATCCTCTTTGTAAGTCGCTTTGGATAAAAGCGTCTGCTAAATGCCTAAATGTAAATGTAAATGTAAATGAAAGATGGGCCACAAGCAAAGCAGAGTCCTTCATGCACTCTCTCTCTCTCTCTCTCTCTCTCTCTGTGTGTGTGTGTGTGTGTGTGTTTCCAGGAGATCTTCCAGAACCAGAGTCACCTCCCCACCTTTAGCTCCCCTGCAATAGAGACGCACATCCACCGAATTCCCGGTCTCTCCCAGAAGTTCATCTACCTCAACGACGACGTCATGTTCGGGAAGGATGTTTGGCCCGACGACTTCTACAGCCACTCCAAAGGACAGAAGGTAGGAAATGAGAGAGAATTGAGTTTGATCTTGTAAGATAGCTGTCCTTTAAATGTATTGAAATGTTTAGATTCACACTCATATACACATAGTGAGAAATGAGCAGTGTTAGTCACCATTAAAGAGGCACACCAACACTAAAGTGTTAGTCACCATTGAAGAGGCACACCAACACTAAAGTGTGTGACTATGAGCACCTGGGTTCAAGATGGAAAAGCACAGCTCAGACAAGTGTGTGTTAGATTCACGTGCTATCATTTACATTTACATTTATGCATTTAGCAGATGCTTTTATCCAAAGCGACTTACATATTTGTCAACTATCAATTACAACAGGGCCAGTCTCCCTTAGAGCAACTTGGGGCTAAGTGCCAGCAGCCAGGATCAGATGTAGTCCTAAAGTTACACACACTGCACACACATGCCTGCAGAGCTCCACTGTAAACACACACACATTCACATCAGCTGGTAAAAGCAGTACAGCACTGTGATGTAAGGAAGCAAGTGGAAGTGGGTTTTGGCACATAGTGTGACAGAGGGACAGTCAGTGTGTGTTTGAAAGCTCTTGTCTGGTCACAAGGATGTTGTTCATCCCTCAGTAGTATAAAGGTCACTGTTGAACCATCTGCCCTGCAACTGCCCCTTCGCACACACACACACACACACACACACACACACACACTCACACCCTCCTCTCTCTGCAGGTGTATTTGACCTGGCCTGTCCCTAACTGTGCTGAGGGCTGTCCAGGCTCGTGGATCAAAGATGGCTACTGTGACAAAGCCTGCAACAACTCAGCATGCGACTGGGATGGTGGGGACTGCCTGGGTGAGCTCAGCTTCCTGTGTGCTGCTCTCTGATTGGAGCAGCACTCCACTGGATTCTGTTTTATTTCCTGTCCATTTCCTCTGTGGTCTGTCTGAAAGGACTCTGCTACACAGTTTCACAAGCATTAGACATCATTTTGGACCTCAGTTTAGCAGTTCATGATGTGACATGATAAACCAAATTACACACACACACACACACACAGACATGCACACACACACACACACACACACACACACACACACCACACACACACACACACACACACACACACACACACACAGATGGATATTTATTCACACACACCCAAACCCAAGTCTAACGGGGTCTGTGCCTCCTCTCTGGTGTGCCACAGGAGCAGGCAGTGGCAGCAGGTTTGGTGCCGGTGTGCCAGGCGTGGGGCCTGGTGGCGTGGGCGCTGTGCAACCCTGGCAGTTCCCCGGCGGCGGGCTGGGGGGCATCGGTGGTGTCACCTTCTGCAACCAGGGCTGCGCCAACTCTTGGCTGGCAGACAAGTTCTGTGACCAGGCCTGCAACGTGCTGTCCTGCGGCTTTGATGTGGGAGACTGCGGAGAAGGTGAGAGAGAGAGAGAGAGAACAGGAAAGACAGAGAGAGAAAGAGTGAGAGAATGCAGGGGGGAGAAAGAGAGAGAGAAAGAGAGAGAGTATTCTCTGATAGATTGCAGAAAGAGGGAGATGGCTAAGTAGATATTATAAACAGATCAAGTCATCGCTGCTTAAAGAATGTAGTGAAGGCCAGGAATGAATACTTGGATTTGCATAGTCATGCATTTTGCAAAGTATTGTTATGTAAATATATTGTTTATTATTTTAACCATGTTTTAATATTGTGTGGCGGTGCGTGTCTGTGTGTGTCTGTGTCTGTGTGTGTGTGTGTGCTTGTCTGTGTGTGTGTGTGTGTGTGTGTGTGTGTGTGTGTATGTGTGCGCAGATCACTTTAATGAGCTGTATCATGTGACCCTCCTGCGGAACAAGACACACTACACTCTTCCCCAGGGGGAGACCAGACCGTACTTTAGCTTCTCTGGACTCGCTCACCGTGTCAGCGAGGCGCAGGTGCAACACACACACACACACACACACACACACACACATATTTGGCAGACACATACACACATTGCAGACATAGACATACACACATACATAATAACAAACACGCAGACATCACAGACACAAATACACATACCGTAGACACACACACACATTGCAGATTGGGGCCTGGTTGATCTACCATGTCACTGAGGTACGGGTCTCAACAAAGACATGTATACATGGCTCTAACCTGGTCAATGAGGCTCGGGTTTTAACATGTACAATAACACACTACACACACATATACTAGAAACACTCCCTACTCATACACAAACTCACACACTCACACACAACACAAATCGACTCGTACCTGGGGGTGCTTAGTCTTGTGTAGTGTAGTTCTCCTGTGACGGTGAGTTTTGTGTGGACTGTGTGTTTGCTGCAGGTGGTGGATAACGTGGTTGTGCGTCACACCAGCGTGACCAACAAATGGAAGACCATCCACCTGCTCCTCTTCCCCGGACACAACGCCACGCAGGTGCACTACAACATCACCTTCCAGGCCACCGACGACAGCCACTTCACCATGGCCTTCTCCGTCGCCGTGGACACCCGCGAGATCCCACGTGCCAACGCTTCCGAGAGCGCCCGCGACGGCGGTGATGAGAAGGCCAAGGAGGCCAGGCCCACCGCCCCGACTGCCGAGCCCGAAGTGCCGTTTTCAGACGTCCCAGAAGACAAGCGGGGTCCTAAAGTCAGGAAGCAGCCGGCCAAGGAGGAGGCAGAGGTGGCTGTGGAGGTGCCAGCGCTAAATATCTCCCTTTTGCCCACGGACGTCCAGTACGAGCTTCACCTCCTGCAGGATAAGCTGGACACGGGCGATATCACTCTGAAGGGTTATAACCTCACCAAGTTCACTCTCCTGGCACCGTTCAAGGACCAGCCTCAGTATGTTCTCCATGGAAACGGTGCCATCCCAGCAGCACAGTCTGACGGGGAGCCTCCGGAGAAGCCGCACAAAGACCTGGAGACGGAAGGAAGAGAGGACCACGATGGGACGGAGAAGAAGAGAGATGAACAGAATCAGAAGGAGCAAAAACAGGAGGAGAGGAAAGAAAGAGTGAAGAGAAACGATGGAGGAGGAGGAGGAGAAGAGGAGGAGGAAGAAAAGAAGAAAAAAACAGGGGAGGTGGAGGACAAGAAAAAGAAGGAAACAGAGACCAAGTCCCAGATGACTCTTATTCCCATTCCAGTGGATGAGAACCCCCTAGTGTCTAAACTGCTAAGTACCCTGAAGGTTAGCATCACTAAGGGGAAGATCCCCGAGGCTCAAGCCCAGCCTAGTGCTCCTCCAGTGGGGGAAGATGCCGTGGAGGACCAGGGACCCCCCATCGGCAGGAAGCTTCAGCACTTTGTCAACTCTGACCGAGGCTTCCTGCCTTGGGAGAGGAGGAAGTACTTTCAGGACCTGCTGGAGGTGAGGTGTTCACAAGGTCTCCAGCTCAGCTAAAACCTGTTTTCAGTATGTTTACCTTTCAGGACCTGCTGGAGGTGGGGTGTTCACAAGGTCTCCAGCTCAGCTAAAACCTGTTTTCAGTATGTTTACCTTTCAGGACCTGCTGGAGGTGAGGTGTTCACAAGGTCTCCAGCTCAGCTAAAACCTGTTTTCAGTATGTTTACCTTTCAGGACCTGCTGGAGGTGGGGCGTTCACAAGGTCTCCAGCTCAGCTAAAACCTGTTTACCTTAAGTTTATGCTTTTGTCCAAAGCAAATATAAACACTCCTAATTGAAAATAATTATTAAATGTGAAGGTGTAGATTGAGAAAACAGCTAATAATAATAATAATAATAAGAGTAGCAACCATAAAATCTCAGTAATCACAAATTCAATTTAACATAAATATGCTAACCAGATTTCTGATAAATAGACTCTGATCTGGACATATAAGCCATGACATGGACAACAAACTTGTTTATCTCAAATTCTGCCGTGAATGTGACCCAGATATGGAATGAATCACAGCTGACCTCAGAAATGATGCTCAAAATATGTGACTTCATCATGCCATTGTTTATCAATATGTCCCTATTTTGTAATATTCCCCGGACAGGAAGGGGAACGTCTGGAGGCGGAGCTCCGGTATGTTACAGACAGTGCTGCCATTGGCCGAAAGCTGCAAGACACCTTTGCTGATTCGCTGCGCTACGTCAACAAGCTCCTGAATGGCCAGTTCGGCTTTACATCACGCAAAGTTCCCGCCCACATGCCCCACATGATTGATCGCCTTATCATGCAGGAGCTCCAGGATGTGTAAGGACCAATCACAAGACAGACGTCAAAGCTACTAGTCAATGACGGCACTATCCAGATGAACATTTAATTAGCTCTGTGAATGAAAACATACAAACAGATGATTTACTGTAACAACTGCCCTTCTCTTCCCTCTCTTCTCTTCATTCTCACCCTCCTTCTGATTCTCTCTTATTCTTTCTCTCTCTCTGTCAGACACACACACACCCACACATACATGTTGACCCTGTTATTCTGTTCTTTCTCTCTCTTTCTCCCACCCCCCCAGTTTCCCTAAGGAGTTCGATAAGACGTCGTCTCACCGGGTGCGTCACTCGGAGGACATGCAGTTTGCCTTCTCTTACTTTTACTTCCTCATGAGCGCCCTCCAGCACCTCAACGTCTCGCAGGTGTTTGATGAGATCGACACCGACCAATCCGGCGTGCTCTCCGACCGCGAGATCCGCACCCTGGCCACACGTATCCACGAGCTGCCCCTCAGCCTACAGGTAGACACACTCACACACTCTTCTCTGTGTGGGTCAGCGCTTGGCTCGTCCTAGCAAAGTGACTCTTAATCTCCAATCTCCGTAATCTGAATCTCCTTAATCTGAATCTCCTTAATCTGAATCTCCTGAATCTGAATCTCCCTAATCTGAATCTCCTTAATCTGAATCTCCTTAATCTGAATCACATAAAGTGCCACATATTTTATCAGGTGAATGACTACACATGAAACGTAAGGATTCGCTGTATTCACATGTAGATTAGTTGATTTAGTTGACTATGTGGAGAATTGTTCTTATTTGCTTATGTTCAGACACATCCATGACACTGGTAATAGTCTGTTGTTTATGTATTTTACTGTAAATATTGAAACGTGATCCACAAAATTACATTTTCACAGGTTTGTTTATTCAGTCCGTAGTTATGGACACATGCACTGAACATGTAAATAAGTAGATTAGGTCACTGGGTTTATGATGAGGGGGCGTGGCTTTGAGCTGCTGTTTGGTCGTGTGGTTGTTGTAGGATCTGACAGGCTTGGAACAGATGCTGATTAACTGCTCCAAGACTCTCCCCACCAACCTGACGGGTCTCCACCTGGTCAGCCCCACCCAGGAGACCTACTACGACCCCAGCATGGTGGGTAACGCCATATATATTAATGCCTACGAGCTACACCTGCATCACACCTGTTGTGGGACACCTGTAGCACAGATGGTGGACTCAGTAGTGGATTGTGAGTTTTTGATTTTAAAATGTAATGTATGACTACAACCCCAGCATGGTGAGCTACACCACATTAATGTCTATGAGCTACGCACATGTCACACCTGTAATGGGACACCTGTAGCACAGATGGTGGACTCAGTTGTGGATTGTGAGTTTTGATCTTAAAATGGTAAATGGACTTTATATAGCACTTTTCTGCTCCTACGAGCACTCAAAGTGCTTTACAATGTAAGCCTCGCCATTCACACACCAGTGGCAGAGGCTGCAAGGTGCCAGTCTGCTCACCGGAAGCAATTTGGGGTTCAGTATCTTGCCCAAGGACACTTAAATGGAGCGGGGCTCCTGCACCACCATTGGCCCAAATGTAATGCTCGACTACTCCCATCTTGCCAGTTACATCTGTACTGCATGACTGGGCCGGATATTACAAACAACAAACAGCAAGCAAATTGCAGTTGGGTGCAGAGTGTCCAGGTGGATTAATGACTTGGCCAGATCAGTGTCAAGGTCTTAATCACTGGATCAGTGCAGGCCTCCACATGATGGCTTTTGTTCACCTCATTTACTTGCTGCCCAACAGTGGACTTGCCCAAACTTTGCACTAGCCCAACTTTGTTTATTTGTGAAATCAGGCCCCCTGTTGTTGTGGTTGTTGTTGTTGTTGTTTGGACTGGCAGTTTAATAACCCAACCTGTGTTTGCTTCACAGCCTCCGGTCACCAAAGGCCTGGTGATTAACTGCAAGCCCATCACAGAACGCATTCACAAGGCCTTCAGAGACAAGAACAAATACAAGTAAGCCTGTGCTACCTCATATCTCTGCTACCTCATCTCTGTGCTGCCTCATCTCATCTGTGTGCTGCCTCATCTCTGTGCTGCCTCAGTTCATCTGTGTACTACCTCATTTCATTTGTGTGCTGCCTCATCTCTGTGCTGCCTCATCTCATCTCTGTGCTGCCTCATCTCATCCGTGTACTACCTCATCTCTGTGCTGCTTCATCTCATCTGTGTGCTACCTCATCTCTGTGCTGCTTCATCTCATCTCTGTGCTACCTCATCTCTGTGCTACCTCATCTCTGTGCTGCTTCATCTAATCTCTGTGCTACCTCATCTGTGTGCTGCCTCATCTCATCTGTGTGCTGCCTCATCTCTGTGCTACCTCATCTCTGTGCTACATCATCTGTGTACTACCTCATCTCTGTGCTACATCATCTGTGTACTACCTCATCTCTGTGCTACATCATCTGTGTACTACCTCATCTCTGTGCTACCTCAACTCTGGCTTTGGTCACTGCTAACAACAGATTCAGCGTTGTCTCCTAGGTCACCCTGTCATCCAGTCAAAAAGTAAACAGTATATCATGGAAGACACAAGATGTCACTTTTGTCAGATGCACCCTGTGTTTATCTTCGAATTTTTCTATACACTTTATTGCACTGTACCTTTTTATACTTTATGAAGCATTTTGGTTTTAATCATTGTTGTCCTTTTGTGCTTCTATTTCCAGAGAGTTACCTTAGCCTTGCCATGCCTTGTGCTGATGTATTAAACACACTTGTGTAAGGTGTGTGTGTTAACCGTGTGTGTTAATCGTGTGTGGGCAGTGACAGCGTAGTGGTTAAGGAACTTGGCTAGCATGCTAGCAGCCTGGAAATTGTGGGTTTGAATCCCAGTTGCCATGGTTGTGCCCTTGAGCAAGGCACTTAACCCTAAGTTGCTCTTGGGGGGACTGGCCCTGACAAAATGTAAATCTGCTAAATGCATTAATGTAAATGCACATTAAATGTGTGTAAACCCTGTGCGTAAACCCTGTGTGTAAACCTTGTGCTCTGTCCTGTCTAGGTTTGAGATCATGGGCGAGGAGGAGATTGCCTTTAAGATGGTGCGCACTAATGTGTCTCATGTGGTGGGGCAGCTGGATGACATCAGGAAGAACCCAAGGTAATGGGGTTCTTTGCAGGATTTAGGTGTCCTGTGCAGTGCCTGTTTGCGCCCTTTCACTACCTACAGACAGATACTTCTGTTCATATATATATGCTTATATTCTAATAGATGTCAGTAATAAACACTTAATATGGGGTTATTAATTACTCACTCAGGACATTTAGACCTACAGTGCTCAGGAATAACTGCACTTGCTTTTGATTAGTTTATGAGTATAGTTGGTGTGATCTGATAGAATATATAGTTTTCAATATATATTTGTACTCAAGCATTAAAGGTGAACAGTTGTCGTCTCAATGTCGTCACTCCACAGGAAGTTCATCTGTCTGAATGATAACATTGACCATAGCCATAAAGATGCTGGGACAGTGAAGGCCGTTCTGAGGGATTTTTACGAGTCCATGTTCCCTCTGCCGTCCCAGTTTGAGCTGCCCAGAGAGTACCGCAACCGCTTCCTCCACATGCGCCAGCTCCACCAATGGTAGGAGAGCAGAACCTACTGACCTTCTATCTGTTCTTCCACCTCCACCTTTTTCAGCTGAGACCTTCACTGAAGTTCTCTTTTGTGTTGGGACTGTGCTTCACTATGTGTGGTGATCCGGCCCTAAGCGTTTTTACTTGAGATGCAGAAGTGCAGTTCCTCCCCACAGGACCTATTGCCCAGTTGATCATAGTGTGTGTGATTCCCCTCTCCCTCACTGAGCTAATTGTTTTCTCCAAAGCCGCAGATGCCCTCTTCAGTGTGCCATATCACACCCATGGCCTTGGTGGTGGGGTTTGGGAAGGTCCTAGCCCTGTAAACTGAGCTATAAAAAGTGTGTGTATGTGTGTGTTTGTGTATTTGTGTGCATATATTTGTGTATTTGTGTGTTCATACGTGTATTATAGTTTGTTTGTGTGTGTATGTGTGTGTATTCATGAGTGTGTTGATGTGTATTTGTGTTAGAAGGTGCTAGATAAAGGGAATGAGTGATGTATGGTTTGTTTGTGTCTCTCTGTTGGGCGGGGATGATGTGTGTGTGTGTGTGTGTGTGTGTGTGTGTGTGTGTGTGTGTGTGTGTGTGTCCTGGCTGTCATCGCCTTGAGGGCAAAGAGGGCAAAGGAGGGCTTGTCAGTGTTAACTGGCCGTCGACCAGGAAGGGATCCACTCGGTGTATGCGTCTATGTGCTTCAAAGCTGTGTGGATAGCCAGGTCTTAAAGATAGCTGAAGGCCTCCCAGCCTCCTGGCCAGGGACAGAAATAACCTACCACCCTCCCCATGAACTCTTATGGCAGTGAGGCTGTCATATTGGGAGGTGGTTAGCAGCAAGAGAGTGTGTGTGTATGTGTGTGTGTGTGTGTGTGTATGTGTATGTGTGTGTGACAATGTGAGTGAGAGGGTGTGTGAGTGTATGTGTGTGTTTGTGTGTGTAAATAAGTTATTTTGCCATGCAGTTATCATGAGAAAAGTATGAATAGTAACAGAGTAGAAGTAACAGAGTAGAAAATGAAGGTTGTGTGTGTGTGTGTGTGTACACACGTGTGTTGAGAGCCACTCCTTGCTTTGCGTGTGCCCATCTTTTGAAAGACGTGGCACGTCTGTGTCGGTTGATGATGTCACCGGGCCATTCCATCCCCCTGTCTCTGTGGCCGTGCCTGTACCAGTGACATCACCACCTCTGCTACCACTGTCTCTGAGCACTGGGCCAAGGTGTCACCAGTTTACTAAAACAGCGCTCTGCTCCCAAACTTTCTGTTTTTTTAGAGGAGGGCCCAAGAGAGGGTGCTTTCTGAAGGGTATGGGTCAGAGACTTTATGCCCCTTGGAAGGACACAACAGTGCTGAGGGCCTGAGTTTAGGATGGTTTTGCCAACTCAGAGTGCCTGAGTGATACTGTGTCATCAGTATGTGTGATACTCAGACTGATGATGCAGATGCCAAAACCAAAAGGCTCATTTAGTCTCAGGACTGAGACCACAGCGGCTCCTAACAGTTATAGTAGTCCATTGCTTGAGAGTGGTTGAGTGTCATTTCTTAAGAATGGAAAAACACTGTAGTGTCTGCATATAGCACAAGCCCACTTTGCTCTGTAAAAGTGAAAAGCATTGAACGTGGAACGATAATTGAATCATCACTCTGTGTGTCTGTGTGTGTGTTGCCTCAGGCGTGTGTACAGGGACAAGCTGAAGTTCTGGACCCACTGTGTGCTGGTGACGCTGGTCGTCTTCACCATCATGTCTTTCTTCGCTGAACAGGTCAGTGTCACATCTCTCACCATGGCATTACTCTGCCTCTCAGCTCTGGACACAGCAGGCTGCCAGCATTCCTCCCAGATCTCCAACAGTCTCAGTGACAACCCTGTTAAAGATGCCATGTAGCGTTTCTCTGTAGTTTCAAATATGCCCAAATCACCTGTAAATAATAACAAAATTTAATGACATAATGTTAATTTCAACATCATGCCAAAAATACCCTGAATCTGTTTTAACCAGGCATCCCCTGAAAGTAGCATGCTAATCAACTACCACCAAGCAGGCTGTAATACCATGTTGTACCACATGTGGCCGCTGTAGTTGCATTGAAGAGAAGATGTAGCACAAAGAATCCCACATGGCCCCTGTTGTTGCATTGTAGTCTTAATGAAACTCTTCCCTAGTAGTCATATTCATCACAGGCTTTCTTCAGTCCTTACAACATGGTGTCACTTTTTTTCATAAAAACTCTAATATTGTGCTCTGTAGTTTATGGTCTTACAGTAATATTCTTCTTCTATGTTCATACAATGTCTCCAGCATTCATTTTGATTATTCCCCTCAGAACTGTAATATTAGGTCAGTGGTGTTCAGTGTCTCGGCCCTCTTACTTTAGGTCTTATTTAAGCTTCTCTAAGCGGGCCTGTTAATGAGTGTGCTGACGTGTGTATCCTGGTGCTGTCTGGAGGTGCAATAGAGAAGGGTCAGGTGTCACCATGCCAGATGCCCATGAGGGCCAATATCTGGTTTAGGCGTTAGGAATGACTGACACCTCCACCCAGTCACACACACACACACACACACACACACACACACACACACACACCATCCCCCTTCGCTGGCTGACAGGGAAGAATCTGTGTGGAGGCCGCGACTGGGATTAATTTATGAGGAGATCATGCAGGAGCTTATCTTCTAGATTGATGCTGACTTTGTTGTTTTGATTTATTCATTTGTTTATCTATCAGGGGACTATAAGGGGACTGTAAGGGGACTATAAGGGGACTGTAAGGGGACCATAAGAGGACTATAAGGGGACCGTAAGAGGACCATAAGGGGACTGTAAGGGGACCATAAGTGGACTATAAGGGGACCATAAGGGGACTGTAAGGGGACTATAAGGGGACTGTAAGGGGACT
The DNA here is from genome assembly GCA_015244755.2 of Tenualosa ilisha. Lineage (NCBI taxonomy): Eukaryota > Metazoa > Chordata > Actinopteri > Clupeiformes > Clupeidae > Tenualosa > Tenualosa ilisha. Next base: position 220,394 of record PYXC01001673.1, read on the forward strand.
GTAAGAGGACCATAAGGGGACTATAAGGGGACCATAAGGGGACTATAAGGGGACCATAAGGGGACTATAAGGGGACTGTAAGGGGACTATAAGGGGACTATAAGGGGACCATAAGGGGACTATAAGGGGACTGTAAGGGGACTGTAAGAGGACCATAAGGGGACTTTAAGGGGACTGTAAGGGGACCATAAGGGGACCGTAAGAGGACCATAAGGGGACTTTAAGGGGACTATAAGGGGACTATAAGAGGGACTGTAAGCTTCAGGGGACTATAAGCTTCAGTTCATCATCTGATGGATACTAGTTTTGTTCTTTGATTTATCTGTTTGTTTATTAGGTGACTATAATCTTGAGCACATCTGATAGACTGATGCTAGCTGTCAAGACCAGTTAGTGCGTGCGTGCCTGTGTGTGTGCGTGCGTGTATGTTTAAAGGATGTCTCTTGAAATTGAAATGGGTTCTACTGGCCACGTGAGGATTTGATCATCTTATCATCTTTATAATCTTTTTTTTTTGCTTTCAGTTCCACCACAACTGAATTGTTTCCTCATTCAGCAGGTGGCTCATTGTGCTTCTCTTTGTTAACTCATCTTTCTCTTACTTCCCCATATTTTTCAATGTCCCCAATCTCTCCCTCTCTCTCTCTCTCTCTGTTTGCACCCCTCCTCCTTTTCTCTCTCTCAGCTGATCGCCCTGAAGCGGCGCCTCTTTCCCAGACGGCGTGTCAACAAAGAGGCCAGCTCAGAGCGTGTGTGAGGAAGCGGAGGAGTAGATGACTACTTCTCCTTTTTATATCTCTACTCCTTTCATCCCTCCCTTTCTGACTTGCTAGTCCTTCCCTCTCTCTCTCTCTCTCTTTATCCCTCCATCACTCTCTCTCTCTCTCTCTCTGAAAAGAGAGAGAAGGGAGAGGGGTTAGCCGGGAGGGTGGGTCAAGAGTAGGAGTCAGGCTTCAAGTTGGAGAAGATGTTCCTCAGGCTTCAAGTTGGAGATGTCCCTCAGGCTTCGAGTTGGAGAAGATGTCCCTCAGGCTTCGAGTTGGAGATGTACCACACAGGAGGTGAGATGGCAGGAGACCTAAGAGACACAGTCTGCCTTGAACACTTGTGATGCTGAATGAGAAGCAGAAGGAAGATGGAAAATAAAACATGAATGAATCAGTAACTGGAGAAATCTTGAGAAAGTGGAAATTAAGACTCATTGAGACGCTACGATTCCAGTCCTCTAGGGGGCAATAATGACTCCAGTGAGCAATACACACTCCCTCACCCCTGTTGGTCTGCTGTTTCGTTGATATCAAGATGTCACCATACACACACTCAAAAGATCAAAACTGGACACTGAAGAGGTATTTCTCACAAACCTTTTGTGTCATATCAGTACAATGCTTAAAACTGAACCCTAATTTTGTGAATGTGTCTTTGAATTCATGCTTCTTTTTGTAAGGCCTTGGGTACGTGATTGTTTTAAATTAAGGGCCATGTGAGAACAGCTTGGTAACTCACTATGTTTGTTTTGTTTTGTTTTTCAACATGTTTGTTTTGGCTGTTGCTTCAAGCTCCCCTTTGCTTCCTAACATTCCAGAAGAAGTGCCTTTTTTGAAGCTGTAGAGACTAAGGCCAGTGCACTCCCTCCTCCCTCAAGTTGTGTTGATTTGCCTGGATAGTACTTGTGTAATCAAACTGACGACAAACTGTCCTCATTGTGCCATGTTTAGTTGAACAGGAACTGTGAGCATGACTCTAATGCCGGCTGGTTTTGAGATCTGCCTCAAAACCACATGCTCAAAGCATTTTGGATTTGGGGACAAAAAGCACATTTTTGGAATGTTTCCAACAGAAAAATACATGATTTTTAAAACTTGACAGATTTTTTAAAAAAATGTCTTCTTCTGCTTGTATTGTGGCCCCTCCCTGATTGAAATGATGTCATAAAATGTTACCGTAGTGACAGGGGTCACACGGAGCTGAAGATCACACGTTGAACATTTCCTGTGTCACTACCTTGACAACATATCGAAACACTGTACAAAGATACAGCCTGACATGTTAGGATCACGTCTATTTCTGATTATTTGAAAATGTGAGGCCAAAGTTTGAGCTTATCAAAAATCTGCATGGTGTGAAGGATTGGAGTCGACAAATAAACTGTATGGATGTGTCTGTGTGAGAGAGAGCTTGTCTCTCAGGGAATTTTATGCTAACACATTTCTTGTATCTGAAATTCAGATTTCTAGAGCATGCGACTGATCAATGATGTTTATGATTTTTTTTTCTGTGGAAATGTGTTGATATGTAAATGGATGTCAGGCTTGGTTTGCCATAGTTTGTGCCACAAACACCCTCACACATTACTGAAGTACATTTCAAATGGATTGTAATGTATGTGAATGGATTGTAATGTATGTGAATGGATTGACCACACAAATATCCATGTTCTGGCACTAGTCCTCATAAGCATGGTCAGTGATACCCTGTTTTGCAGATCTGTTCTGACCAATAGGATGAGCATCTGAAACTCCCTGGAAATAAAAAAGAGTTTGTTTGTTCTGTTTTTGTCACTAGGTGTTTTTGCCCTCATTTCCACAGGAGATAAACTGCAGGGTGGTGAACTGAGGACTAAACAGGCAACCTGGTGGGAATTACTTTTCAAAAACTGTACTATACACTACAATATATTTGGGAACACTGTGCTATACGCCACAATACATTTAGGAATGCTGTACTATACAGTCTACTATATTTGGGAAGACTATACAATACAGTGTAATATATTTGGGAAGACTATACAATACAGTGTAATATATTTGGGAAGACTATACAATACAGTGTAATATATTTGGGAAGACTGTACTATACACTATAATATAGTTGGGAAGACTATACAATACAGTCTACTATATTTGGGAAGACTATACAATACAGTGTAATATATTTGGGAAGACTGTACTATACAGTCTACTATATTTGGGAAGACTATACAATACAGTGTAATATATTTGGGAAGACTGTACAATACAGTGTAATATATTTGGGAAGACTACTATACACTAGAATATATTTGGGAAGACTGTACTATACAGTCTACTATATTTGGGAAGACTATACAATACAGTGTAATATATTTGGGAAGACTGTACTATACACTAGAATATATTTGGGAAGACTGTACTATACAGTCTACTATATTTGGGAAGACTATACAATACAGTGTAATATATTTGGGAAGACTGTACTATACACTAGAAGAACTTTCACATGTTATTAAGAAACCAGTGTTAGCTATGAACTATCATTTTACGGATTACAACTTAACGCTGCACAACTCATTGTTTATTTAGGAATTTGTATATTTTGGAAATGTGATCAAGTAATTATTTTTTCCATAGCTAATACTGGTTTGGTAATGGCTTATTAATGAAAGTTATTATAACATTTTACCTGATATTTTTAATATAAGGACTTTTGTCTGATTTAATTTCTGTGGTTAAGCCTATGTGTGTACCTTCACTGTTTAACTGTTGTCACAAAGGTGATTTTAGACAACTATAACACAAAATAACAAGGCACGGACTAGTGGTCCTACATGAGAATATGGAAGATAGTCTTATCACAGGTCCTTTTAATTAATTTCAATTGAAAATGTCAAGCTATGATTAACATCTTGTGAATAGGCACCTCTATGTAGTATCTCATCATGTGAAGCAGATGTGAAGGATCCTCACACTGGATGGTCTCTCAGTACAGTGGTGCCATTTAGTAGTCTGAACCTCACACACAGACTTTCTGGCTATTAAGCATTTTGTCTCCACATGTAAATTAAGTGAAAAGTTAAAAGTAAATAAATTCAGACTTAAACAATAATTATTAAATCACATAAAATTTATTTTTAATGATTAGCCCTTTAGGGAGGAGATAATTAAATGCAGGAGGAGTGTGTGTGTGTGAGTGTGTATGTGTACTACTGCGTCCTCAAACAGAGAAAGTGACTAGCTTATAAGATGGGCTCTTATGTTTCTTAAACATCAGAAAGTCCTGGAAGATATGTTCTTTGTATGTTTGTGTGTCAGGGAGTTAAGCAAAGTCCTCAGAAAATTGAGTCCTTTTCTGTTCTCAGCCGACACATGCTTGCACGTACGCACTAACGTACACGCACACGCATGCGCGCACACGCACACACACACACATACACACACAGATGGTCCCTTCCTCTCCCCCAGTCCTTGACAGTAAATAGAGATGTGAAAAGGAAGCTGTTCCTCTGTTGCTTCAGAAGAGTCACAGCCGTTCCAGTCCACTTCAATTGGGAATTAACCTCAGGAAAAAAAAAAAAAAAAAAAAAGGAGTATTGCACCCAGACCTTATTCAGATTCTCAATCCACGCCCGATTTCGTCAGATTCCAAATGAAATTAATAAATAAAAGGCGTGATAATGGAGAGGCCCGTTGACACCATTGTTGTGACTGATTTCTAATGTTGATTTCAAACCTACTGCATTTATCACGATTATGTGAATCCCAATGTCTACCCCACACCCTGAACCCTCATTTTTTTTAACCCTTTTTTAACCCTAAACTCTTAACTACCAAGAATCAGCCAAAGAAGAGGACGATTCATAACAATGAAGTCGCTGTGGGAACAGGGCTCGGAGAGAGGGAACGTATTGGAGATCAGCCATTGTCTATGCCGTGTAAAGGTATAGATGTGATGTACTGAAATGAGGTGGATTCCATGTTACCTGACTTTGTCAAGCTGGCTACACCTGACTGCAGCCAGCAATGCATGCTGGGAAGAAAACGGCAAAAGTAACCAATGGGATGGGAACGCAAAAGAGCTTTTAACCCAGAATGCATTGCTGATTGCAGTCGGCTGCTAACAGCTTGATAAAGTCAGGTAATGTGGAGTTCGCCTCTTGACAAAGATGGACCCAGACAGTTTAGTGTCATTGGCAGGTTTTTGCTGATTGGAACTAAACCATGTAAGGCAGTGACCAGTGATTCTTCATTTAGGAGGGAAAAGAGCAGTTTTGACTTCATTCCTAGACTAATTAAGTAGAAATACAGACTTTTGAAGAAAAATGTCTGCTATATTTGTATACTAAATTGGTTGAAAACAACACCAAGAAAAATCACAGATTTTGATTTAAAAACAAAGGGAACATCTAGAAGCCTGAGATGTTTCCCTAAGTGTGATTCCAGCACAGTTTTGTGAAGCCAACTGCCTCCATGCTGCGAATATTCCAGTGTTCAACACGTGAGTTTCTACATGACAAATGGTCCAAACTAGCTTTTCATTCCCAAAACAAATCCAAAAGAACAAAAGAAGGGTTGAGGTTAATTGGAGATGGTGACAGAGTCAAGGCTGTTGTGGTTTTGGTTGGAGGGTTCTTCCTGCTCCTCTTCTGCTTTTAAGAGCGGGGAGGCGGACTCTTCTGCGCCTGACCTCCCCGCCTCCTCCCGCCGGGCAAATCGTCAGTCGCTCCTCTGTTTGGGTGCAGACTGTGCAGTGATGCTGAACACCTGGATGCGCAGGTGCGAGGCGATCTGCAGGCACAAGCCCGTGCAGTAGCGCGTCAGGTCCACCAGGGACAGGACCTACACACACACACACACACACACAATAAAACAGTGAAAAACGTCAGGCCTGCCAGGGCAAGTCCACAAAAGGTAGTAATCCTTTAAGAATTCAACACACAAAGTCCACAAAAGAATTCAGCAATTTAATGCTTATAAGTTTTCCCACAATACATATTCCAACATCCATTCAAATTTTTCTACGGCGTCCACAGTCCAGTTTTAAAACTCTTTTCACAGTTCTCAAGCCTTATTGCTAACACTCAACCCAAACACAGATATGCACATTATAGTACACTGTTTCTCTCTCTCTGTTTTTCAGATTTGAACAGATACCAGATATGATCATGTTTTGTGCAGGTTTCTGTTGTCCAAATTTCCCACGGAATTCATAAAGTACCCATCATCCCTTCATCAAACCATCCATCCATCCATCCATCCATCCAGTTACTATGGTGACGTTGTCCTGCCACATCTACAGCTCCTCCCTGGGAGTCGCAGCAGCTGACTGCCCACTGCTCCAGGTTAGTGTGTGTGTCACCTCACTGCGTGCTGTGTGTGTGTGTCACTAATTCACAGATGTGTTAAATGCAGAGCCTGAATTTCCCTCATGGTATCAAAATAGTGTATGTATGTACTTGTGTACTGTATACTTATTGGAGAGCAACTGACCATTGCGATCCAGAGGACGATGTACTCATCAATGAAGCTGTTGAAGTACTGGTTGAGGAAGAGGAGGCCTGGCCCGATGAAGGCTGTGTCGGGGAGGTGCAGCTCACTCTTGGTCATGTGAGCAATCTGAGGACATGGGGCAACACATGTTCATTACAACAGGAATGAGTGGGGAGGAAAGAAAGAAAAAAAAAAGAAAGAAAACAGAATGCAGGACCATAGGAAAAGTAAAGTAAACTAAGGAGCAAACTAGAGAGCAGGGAGAGAAAGAAAGAGAAAGAAAGAAAGAAAAAGGGCCTACAGAGAGAACAAGAAACAAAAGACAGCCAAAAACGAGTGTGAAAACCACAGAGGAGCATGAAGATCCCTGCAGTTAGACAGACTGAGCAGCAGCACTCACCACCAGCCACTGGCAATATGGACTTCAGTTACATCACAACCACATGTTCATTGTAATATAAGACTATTAAAAATTCATACCTCACGTTTCATGTATATTTGACTGAAAAGACTATATATATGTGTGTATATCTATATATATATATATCATGTCAGTTCACAGTCTTAAGGGTCATCCAAGTACAAAAAAACTCAAACCCTTGGACTCAATCAACTGTTTTCTTGCATGCAGAAAACTCTACACTCCCTCATGTTTCTCCTCATAGAGAAGGAATGTCAGCCTCACTGTAGTGTAGAAATGTTACCATGTTACAGATCACAATAGAACAACTTTTGAAAATCCCCCTAGCGAATCCAAGTGATCTATTGCCAAAAATACTATTTGGCCCAGCGCTACATACCACCAGCTTGTTGGAGATCTTGGCGATGACCGTCCCGAAGGTGAGGATGTAGAGGCAGGGGTGCAACTCAAAGAGAGCGCTGGAGGACTTCTTAAAGATGATGAAGGCCAAGGTGAGGATGAGGCCGATGTGGAGACCAGGGGTCAGCACACTGGTGTCCTGCAGGAAGGGACAACACTCGGCAGTCAGCACAATTAACATCCACTGCATACACAGACATGCTGCGTGTTTGTGGACACAGACACAGAGGCTTAAAGAGGCACTATTTTAGCTTAATTTACTTAATTTAGCAGGGTTAAGTCATTGTGGTGGTTCTGTAACACGTTATGAGTCAACTGGTTTTGACTCCCACTAGTGCATCTGGGTGGAGATATGGAAAATGCAAGGTTCAGCCGGCGGGCCGCAACCGAGTCTTTATGGAGTCTCAGGTCTCATGAAGTCATGAATTGCTATACAGTACCACACACAAACACGCACCAGCTAGCTATAAACACAACGTTGTGACGGGGAGCTCTGTAGAGATAAATGGGAGCACAAGCCTGACCCAAACTGAGAAAACAGCAGAGGAACAGTGGATCCTGCATAGGGAGGTTTTAAAGCCTGGGATACATTGAGGACTATGGGCTTCATTGTCAGTACATAGTACTAAAGAGGTGGACTGCATCCCCAAAACAAAACAATTAATTTTGAAAATTTTACAGGGTCAAATGACTTGAGTGCCTGGGTGTTCACAACTAGGAACATAGTAGTTTAAAAAATCTGTAGACCTACACCTAGAATGGACTCTGGTATCTTAGTGGAACATTATCAGCAAGCATTCAAGGGTTACTGAGGTTATCCCACCTTATCAGTTTTCAAAACACTCACGTACAAAGGAGGTCAAAAGTGAGGTAAAAAGAGAGCACGCCTTAAAGGAGAAATATGGTGTGAATCATTCCAAAGCCCAGTGCTGTCGGTAGGAAAAAGAATAAAACTGTTTGATACAACACGACCAAATAGTGAACCAGCGGCTAACACTAACCAAATGGGGCACATAAACTAACTTTCTGTTTCCATTCCCTATGCCCCATTCAGTTAACGTTAGCTGTCGGTTTAATATTTTGATATGTTGTATCAAATTTCAGCACTTCAAACAACTGGGTTATGGATTACATCACACTGGATTCCTCTTATGATTATGAACTATTCCCAAGACCTGTTGCCTCATTTTAAATCAGGCCAGACAAAGGTGGTCTAACTGTGTTGCTAAAAAAGGATGCACCTGTAAACATCCCATATTTAGAGCAGAAAATGCCTGGAGCTGATATTTGGGTTGGTTCAGTACTTAGAACCACAGATCTCAAGCGGCAGGAGCTGATGTTTGGGTTGGTTCAGTACTTACAGCTACAGTGGAGCCGTTCTTGCCCACGCCTCCATTCAGAATGACGGAGAAGTAGTTGAAGGTGGAGAGCAGGAAGCCTCCGATGATTCCCAGGATGGGGAAGACGTACAACTTCACGGCAAGCACAGGCAGCTGTAGACAAAGGCACAAGACAGACATCAACACAGGTTACTTGGCTACTGCAAACCCATTCACCAGCTGGGTGATGTGACATGGGTTGCATCCCATTGCCCCTCTGTGCCCTAACCCTGAACCCTCAAAAACTGAACTACCATGAATTCTTCTTCGTGATTGGTTGGTTCATGCATGTCACATCTTTGAGGGTTCAAGGGTTAGAGGGGAGGGGACACGTTGGGATGGATCCTCTGAACTGATCTTTCAGAGCAGACTATGTACCAACCTGAACTGAGCATCAAATCATTTATGCCTATTTTCTTTAAAAGTATAAACACACTAAAATGAGCACAGCTATGAAACCTGCCCCATATTTCTTACACATGCTGACTAATTGATGATTACTGTGTTCATTCACATAGCAGAAGCTCCTTTTTAAATGGAGAATATTGGGCAAGCCTGCAAATGACAGCAGTGCAGACATGCATCTACAACCACAAAGTGTCAAGCAGTGTGCCACCATAGGAATGGACTGTGCAGGCTTGAATTTGATCCTAAAACTGCAGCCATGAACTCTTTGCAACACACCAAAAAGTGCCACGGCCTGGTCAGCGTTGCCATGGTACCCTGCTCAATACTGAATTTCGGTACAGTACGACACAGGGTAAGGCTTCGGAATCTGTGACTAGAAATTCCACAAACCAATTAGCGAACAGAGGTTGAAGGCAGAGACAATAGTTGTAAAGTTCAAACAAAGTGCCCACCCACCACAAAGAGTAAACATAATGTACAGTAAATGTTCTGTCTATCAAGAGTGTTTTGGACTCTGCAGAAAGTGAAAGTGATCCTCCAGGCTAAGAAAGATCAGGCACAACTGGAAAAGCAAAGGTTCTGCATTCATTGGAGAGCTATGCAATCGAATCCCTGTCAGCATTCATTTCTTCATTCAGCAGACTAGGCAAGCACAGGTGTCTTGAGTACGCACAGAGAGTGATACCGGTACTATTTTTAGCACCTACTCTACCACCACAAGTATGCCAAAAATGTGGATTGCTGAGAAGCGTCACTAACTCATAGTTGTTGTTTTGTAGGGGGAATAAAGATATGTAGAGACTAATATTAGCAGGTTTACATCCCACGCTAAGCTAACTTAGCTTGTCTCTATTCACTGAGCTAAGTTCTTGGGATACACCCTTTCTCTAGTTATGTCGACATGGATGAAGCTCTTGTGCACTTTCTAAAGTGGAACTAAGGGGTTGATGTGGTTGAAACAAAAGCATCCTTTGATGGCTAGTGGGACTCAGTCAACAACTCTGGGCGCTATGGATGGTGAAGAGTGAGCTATGGATGGTGAAGAGTGAGCTATGGATGGTGAAGACTGAGCTAAATGAGCTAAATAAAGATTCTAGCGCTACATTTGCATTAAAGGACTGCTTATTTTTTCTGCCCTAAGGGGAGTTTGGTTTCATGGTGAAGCATCATGGGAAGACATAGGAGGAGCAAATGTTGGCGATAAATGTTGCCATGGCAACCTGCGCCCAATGTTTACCTTTGGTAAAAGCTCGTTAAGACGAGCTTCTGGAAAGATGACGTGGAGGACGAAAAAAAAAGGTGAAACAAGACAGAGTATCAAGAAAGGGGAGATTTATGTGAGGGATGGAAGTATAGGCTGGTCTAGTCTCAGCTCTGTTCTTTGTGCTAGGTCATGCCAAGATGGTGAAGGACGAGTGTCAGGCCTTTTTCTGGACTCCGTACCGTCATCTGCCACAGGCCCACTCCACCAAAGGCGGACATCATATACATGATGATGATGGCGATCTGGACTTCCGTCACATCCACCCTAGGAGAGGAGATCAGTCACGCTTTATGGAAATGCATTTTAACACAGACAGATTTCCACAAATATACTTTCAAATATACTGTCACTTTACTATCACTTTCACTTTCAAATCATAGAGATATCAGAGACAAGAGAGATGAGACATGGTGTCATACAAACATGAATAGAAAAACTTAAAAATATGCAAATTTAGAGCTGCAATCTGACCACAGTTCTCCCATGTCCCTTACCCTCTCTCATGTCCTTTTCATATGGAGATGAATACAGGCAATTAGATGAAAAGAGGACATTGTCACAACTAGACCATTAATAAAATGCTATGGTGTGAATGATTATATGAAAGCTGAGGTTTTGCTGTATCTAACTAGAGATTACATTAGATGTACAAAATATTTTAGTAATAGCCTGAGAGATCCATAACATGCAAACACCCATATGATTTTAGTTTTGTATTCATTCATTTTCTTAGCTTTGGAAAAAAGTAACTGTCAGGTAACAACAAACATATTTTTGTGTCTTGTTGGACTTGTACACAATGACAAAGTATCTGTCCGTCTATGCAACAAATCCAAACAATTGAGCACATTTCTGTCAAACACACAAGCTGCAGCTGCCGTCGTTGGCTGTGTATGGGTGGCGTGTTTCTGACTTACAGGCCGAAGCGCAGTGTGCCCGAGACGTAGGTCTGCCAGTGGGCACAGAAGAACATGAACATGCCCACGAAGCCGCAGAAGAACATCCAATTATGATATCGCCCAATTCCGCAGCAGATGCAGGTTCCCACGGCAACAAACACTACAGAAAGAGGCAGAGGACAGGGAGAGAAAGGGAGACGGGGAGAGGGGGAGAAAGGGGGGTGTGGGGGAGGGGGGGGGCGTAAAATATGTAAGAGGAGAGGGGACAGAGACACAAAGGAACAACAGACACATAGATCCAAAGAGAGAGAGAGTAACAGAACGAGAAAAAGAGAGGAAGAGAGAGAGAAATGAGAACAGAAGGTCACTGGGTGTCAAGAAGCTCTCCAGAGGTAGTATGGCATCTCTCCGGTCCACAACAAAGGGCTCCCATTGGTGCTGGTCATCGCATCCGCCCTGCTAATAACAGACCCACACTAAGGGGGGAGCTGCCCAGTCTACAGTGACCCACTCTGGGGCTCACCCAGGCGAAGGCCCCCAGTAGGACCAGAGAGGGAGTGTAGCTAATGCACTCAGCTGTAAGATCAGGATCTATACTTGCCATGTTATCAATGATTCAAATGAGAATCCTACAGTAGTAATTACTACAATAAAGATAATACATGATAAATGTTTTTGTTAGCCTGGTCTTGAGTCATAGACCTCATTAAAGCACTAGTCCGGGCTAAGGTTGGAAGTACTCCGGACTAGTGCTTTAACATGTGAGAATGTGTGAACACAGTAACACAATGACACACACTAAAGACCCCGATGAACAGACACACACTAAAGACCCCGATGAACAGACACACACTAAAGACCCTGATGAACAGACAGAAACACATTTGAATAAGGTCAATAACTTATAGGAATAAATATGCCAGTGCATATTTTACTTAACCATATGAAATTCATGTTTTAGTTTATTATTATTTTAATTATTATTATTATGAAGTTGTGATCAGAGGTGCAGACCTGTGGAGACGGCATCACAGCCATGATCAAAGAGCTCGCCGAGAGCAGAGCTGCTGTTGGTGCGTCGGGCCTGTTTCCCATCAATGGCGTCCAGAGACTGGTAGATAAACAGACCCAGTGCACTCAGGATGAAGGCCCACGATGGAGCCTGCAGAGAGAGAGAGAAGAAGGGAGAGAGGGAGGATGGGATAGAAGGGGACAGAGGAGGAGAGAGTGATGAGAGATGAATAATGAGAGAGGGAACAGGAGAGAGCAAAGAGGAAGAGAGGGATTCAAGAGAACAAAAGAGACAAGGAGAAAACCAGACAAGAAAGAACAGTGGAGTGAACAGAAGGAGAGAGAGATGGAGGGAAGAGGGAGAGAGGAATGGGGAGTGAAACAGATGACAAAGGGAGAGAAATGAAGGAGACAGAGAGAGAGAGAGAGAAAGGGCCAAAGGAAAGAAAAGGTAGAAAGGTGAAGAAATGGAGAGATAGAGAAAGGGAAAGAGGGAGCAAAGATGACATACAGGGGGAGAGAAAAGAGAAAGAAGAGAGAGAGGTTTGAAAGAGAAAGGGAGAGTGGGAGAAGAAGAATGAAGGGGAAGATGGAGATAGAGGAAAGGAAGGGGAGAGAGATGGAGGGGTGGGAGGGAGGTGGAAGAAGAGACAAGAGATTCCCTTGAGTCCACAACACCCAACCGAATAAAAGACGCACATCCACATTTCTCCAGTCAGGAGCAGGAAGAGAAAACAATAAGCTCTGCAGGACTACACTCTGCAATGTCTTGCTGTTATCACCCTGAACACCACCAGCCACTCAAACAGGGAAGTAATGGCCTCAGGAATGAGGGAGCTGAATATGCTGTTGAAGATGAGACACCATCTATGAGACTCAAACTCTTTTTGCTCCCTGAAAACAAAACAGAACAAACAGGCCCCAAACAGCGTCAGGACAGGCTGGTGACTAACGTTATCAGACTGTGGACAAGAAGCACTTTGTTGCATACGGGCCGAAGCTGCCAAGTCAGATAAAGCAGGACACAACACGCCGTTCTGCCAGTCGCTCATCCATCAATGACCGAGAGCCTCTCCCAAACAAACAACTACACACAGGGACTTATCAAGAACCCAGATGTGTGTGTGTGTGTGTGTGTGTGTGTGCGCGTCTTATAAGGTCAAGTTCTGACCCACATTTGCAGCAGACACGTGTGTGTTTGTGTGTGTGTTTTGGATAAGGTCAAGTTCTGACCCACACCTAACACAAACGTGTGTGTGTGGCACGCTCGCTAGAGTCAACCGTCATCACCCTCATGCCAAAGAGGAGGGGATAACTGGATCTGTCATCTGTCAGTCCGTCTGTGCGTTTTGTCAGTTTGGCTGGAGATGTTTACGAGTACCTCCTACATCCCCAAAGCTAAGTTCAGCTGGCTCCAACATGTGTCGAGCATAGGGCTGGGTTAGTCACACACCTGGAGAAGTTAGGCTAACCCACTGGAGTAAACCTTCTAATAGATGTGTTCCATGGATCAATGTCCATTTCATTACAATTATATATAAGATATTAAGCTCTTCTTTCAGATGGTTCACCTCTTGCGCTGAACACCCTTGTTCATCAAATAAGAAAATAAGATAAGCCATAAAGCTCTTCTTTCAGGTGGTTTGCCTCTTGCACTGAGTTTCTTTACTCAGGTGTGTCACTAAACCACATATTTGAAAGATAAAGAAGAACAGGAAAAAACAACCAACCACAACCACACCAAAACAGACCTGAACCGTTTCAGTCACCTGTTGGCGTGTTGGTTTGGTTACATTTTTGTTTTTTGTTTTTTTAACTCCCACTGATGTAATGACTCCAACTGCAAAGGAGCCCAATCTGGATCAGATCCTGACTTGACGGGTTTTACTGATGCAGATCATTCCCCAGAACAAAACTGCTGTCCAGCCTAAAACTGAAGGCAACCCAGATCTGGTTAGGATCCAAGCTAGACATGGTCTGTTTCAGCCAGCTGTTTTTGTGTGTGTGTGTGTGTGTGTGTGTCTGTGTGTGTCTTTTTGTGATTGATTTCACCCTACATCACCAGCCAGCCCTTTCAGTAAACAAACCCTTTTTTCCAGAGCCGTGACCCAGTTAGTGCTGGCCTCAAATCAGTTACCAGCAGTGGACAGATGTCAACAGACTTACTGTTGCATTTCTTGTTGTCAATCACTATATCTGTGTCTCACCATCTCACAGTGAATGTGTTTGCATCTCTTTTCTCAATCACTCTCTCTTACCATCTCTCTCTCTCTATCTGTGCCTCACCATCTCACAGTGTATCTGTCTGTCTGTCTATGTCTGTCTGTCTCTCTCACACACACAAATCTCTCTGTCCATCTCTACATCCCTCACCATCTCTCAGTGAGTTTGTGTGTTTTTCTCACTCTCTGTCTCTGTGTCTCACCATCTCTCAGTGAGTCTGAGCCTCTCAGTCTGTTTCTCTTTCTCTCTCCATCTATACATCCTTCTTGCTCTCTCTCAGTCTATCATGTATTGTTCTTGTGTTTCTTTCTCTTGCCATCACACCGATGATCCCAATAAGGGCAGACATGTTTAAGGCTAGTACCTGAACATCAGCCTAATATACACACAAGCTGCAGCCGGCAGGGATGAGTCCTTAATCTGGGCCAGATTCCCACACAGCCAGATGCATCCAGATGCTATTGGAGGCCTTTTGGTTATGGGATTATATGCGTAATGGGTTAGCATGCGGTTTATAAGCAGATGACAAGCTGAAATTTTAACATAATTGAGTGAACCACAGAGGGGCTGCAAACACTATGACAAACAGGCTCTTGCATGAACAGTGGTGTTGATGACATAAACCTGTTTTGTTTTTCAAAGATGTTCTCTGTGGAAGTGATACCAAGGGGCTTTGGTTTGGTTAGTGTAATGGAAAAACCTGTTCTGCCCTCCAGGTCCTTGTGTCTGGGCTAAATTTGATTTTCAATAAACAAGCACCATTGAAACTCATTCACTCTGGGGCCTTGGAGGTCTGAGTTACATTAAGTTCTCATTTGGGCCAGAGGCCACAAGAGCTGTCTGGAGGTGTCTGTCTGTCTGGTGCATGTCTGTATCCGCGTGTGAAACCGGTGGAAGTGTCTCTGTGTGTGCAGGTTTGCTGTCTCTCTAGATTTCAAATTGGGATTTCTGTCAGGGCACTGGAAATGCATAGAATTTTTCTCTTGCCTGTTTTAAGCAAATGGTTTCGTGTAAAACGCAGGCTGAGCCAAGTAAGTTTCTGGTTCGTCATTTCATGACTCAGCACCTCTTGGCCACGTGTCTCACAAAGATATCACAATCCAGCAGTGTGTTCAAGACGGTGCCAAATGGAACATACTAGAAAACTAATAGAAACACACTGTTGTTCATGTATGCAAATGAAGCCACACACACACCATCAGCACTAAGGATGGGGGTTGAGAGAGTATGTAAAGTGGCTTTGGCAGCTCAGAGTTATGCAGGCAGGTAACAGTATCAAGGAAAGATCACACTCATTACACGTTGGCACAGGGTCAGCAGAACTTTAGTGCCAAGTGCTGTTGCATCATTGACTGATATTCAGATAACGGAGCAAAGTATCCATCTCTATCATCAATGCATCCATCTACCTCATCAATGCATCCATCATAGTCACAAGTTGTATGAAGACTCACCAGGAGGGTCAACAAATTTAACTTTCATAATTCAGTATTAAAATAAGGACATTATTAAGCCCTTGGATGCACTGGCTAAATGGAAGGATGGATCACATTTTTAGAAAAGAACAGAGAAAAAGTGTGTGTGTGTGTGTACCTGTACATCTCAACTGCTCGCTCGCTCACTCTCTCTCTAGTAGTAAAATTAGGGCAAGGATTAAGGTATGTGTATATAGGTATACAAGAGGCTGACTTGCATGTGTATGTATATACACAGTATACTGTGTGTGTGTGTGTGTGTGTATATAAGTACGTGAGTGAGTGTATCTGTGTGTGCATATTGTAAGCCTACTCCCCAATGACCAAGCTACATTTTGAAACATTACCAGTATTACTGTATGACCACATGCAAGGGTGTGCGTGTGTGTGTGTCTATTGTATGATTGAGACTGCGCAAAAACTGAAATGAATGAGGGTGTGTGTTTGTATAACCATGTATATGGTTTATGTATAAGTGTGTTGGGGCTGCGTGTGTGTGTGTGTGTGTGTGTGTGTGTGCTTGTGTGTAGGTATTGCAGGACAGTGCTCCAGCTTATCTGATGTCAAAATCCCTCTGTACCCCGTCAGACACTATCTGCTATCTGGGGCCTTGGAGCAACATCTCGTCACCAAACAAGAAAAAAACACACATGCCGGCACAGCAAACACCTCCTCAGTAGAAAACTGCAATAATACTGCATTTCTAGAGCCAAAGGCAGTTGTATCTGTTGCATCACCCGTGAGGGTCCCCTAAGGGTTCACATATTGGACCAGTAGCTGGACTGACACATCTCTATATATTTACCAAGGCAGATTATATACAGGGATGTTTTTCGTTATTGATACTGTGACTTTTTGATTAGGTATACATCAAGTCATGTACTGTATGGTTTTATGGTGTCCATAATCTCTCCTGGGCCAAGACGAGAATTACCTCCTAAAAGGACTGGCTTATAATTTAACCTCCGACCACCTGCTAAGAGTGCCCTATAGATAAAAGGACAGGAGTGGGATTCGATAGGATTTGATCAATACTAATGCCACTGTTGATTATGCTTATCGGTCTGATTGTTTATCAATTCTCATATTGATTTCTTACAATAGAAAAGGTCATCTACACAGGCCTTCAGTATCAATGCACAGACCTATAGGGTAGCCTGTACCCCAGTGGCCATAAAAGCTTATTATATTGAGATGAACCTTGTAGAACTGTGTTGTCTATGTAGACGTAGCTTTCAGAAAGACCCATGCATTGACCATGTCCTGGGAAACATGTCTTCCTTGACAAGAGGAATTGACAATGTCAGAAACATACGATTCCTGTGGACTGATGCATTCACTTCTCGCTTCTACTTGATTCCCACCCCCATGTGAGGAGGAGCCTCCATCAACAGACATCTGCAAGCACCCGGGGCTAGCTCACATGGCTTTTTGTCGTGTTGCTAACATGACTATCCTCTATGCACTCCTATGCAGGCTAAAGTCCAGGCTAGTGCAGCGCCATGTCCCCATGATCACTAATCATGTTAGCATCCTCCTTACTACTCTAGATATGCACGTTGGCTTTTCAACCACATGAACAGCGAATCGCTGAGCTTCCCATGATAAGAGCTTCAGTCTGTCCTTTGGACCTTTCTGGTTGGAGCCAAACAGCAGTCTCAAGTAGGGCCTTGTGTTGTCTTTGTGCACATAAATCAGTACTATAAATGTAAGCTATATCAAGCAACAAACCATGCACTTGTAAATGATCTTCTATTTTCAGCTGTGAAGACATTTTACAGGACACAAAGCCTCAAAACTGACAGGTGTACGCACCGTTGATTTGATTGACAGGTGTACACACCGTTGATTTGATTGACAGGAGTACACACCGTTGATTTGATTGAAGTGCCAAGAGTGTGATGAAAATGAAATATCATAAATGCCAGCCAGTTCAACAGAGTTGTTATTTGGCATGGCCATTATGTGCATCCCAAATAAAGGTCCCCATTCCCTGGTGTGGCTGCCCACCCTTTGCCCTACTTCTGTCTGGCCCAGTAGAGATCTCAACACAGTGCCGATTGTTTCCTCTGACAAGGCCCAGATAGCGTGGAGCAAAATATCTCGAGATAGAGAGGACTAATCATTAAAGCCAGCCCTGATCAGGCCCTGATAGAGCACAACTTCAGCCCACAGACAAGAGCTAGGCCTGGCCACTCTGTAGCCTACCAGTGCAGGCGCAACCAAACTTGAGACTATAACCCATGCTTTCATCACGGAGAGTGTGTGTGTGTGTGTGTGTGTATTTATGACAGGGCAATGGAATCTGTACCTTGAGCATGTCAATTCAGCTCATCAGCCCATGACACGAGAGGCAAAAGTGAAATTCAACACACTGCACTCTCCTGTGACCTGGGCTCTCTGACATTCAGCAGTTGAGTCGGTTCATGGTGCATTTTAGAGCATTTCACGAGTCACACTGACAAAAGGCGGCCTAAAAATCACCCTGTTAGGGTTATCATGTGCTATTTGGTTTTAGTCCAACTATGCCACAAACTTTGATCTAAAAGCCCACACATTAGTAGGCCTATAGTCCAAATGCCTGTTGACATAGGCTGCTTGATGTAACAAGTCTGAGCGCTGGGTAGGTCAATAGAAGTTCTTTTGATTTCTGAAGTAGATATTTGATCCATCAGCAGACCGTAATGCTTAATTACCTCAAACCAAGGAACCAGTGACAGGTCAAGTGACTTCAAGGAAGTGACAGGCCATCCAGTCTGTAGTCAAGTCGGCACGATTTCACTGTTGATAGCAACAGAACTGTGGAAGTGTTTTTTGTTGACGTAGGTCAATCTACAAAATCACCCTTAACCCTTAACACTGTCGCTATTCACAAAGCATTCATCTTTAAATGGTAACCTACATTAGTGTAAGGCGTATTTGGAAAGAATTAAGGAGCTAGGACCTTAATTACGAAATGTTACTCTGCAACCGAAAGAATGTAACAGTCCGTACCACGGTTACTACAAGCGAAACGGAAGCGGTGTGTGTGTAACGCTGGTTACATTGTGGTAAACAACCGCTGTGCCCGCAAACGAGGAATTGGAACACGCAACTAGCAAACACCGTCCACTCAGCAAGACGAATTGCACGACCGCACTCAAGCATGGAAAGTTTTAGTGGGTCGCAGATGATAACTCACCTCCTCGGTTGCAGATGGGCAGTAATACACCAAAATTAGAGTTGTGACAATATTCACTACGAGTCCGATGATGGTCAGCGTGTTGGGCGCAACCCACGTCGGAATCTGCTGGACTAACCAGTTCCAGTATATTTGGCACGGTGGTTCAAATAAGGAACGACCGGAGGCGCTGTATTTGTGCTCTTCGAGGCGTTTAAGCTGTGCGGGTGACAGCGGCTCCGGCCACAGGCAATGTGGCATTGTTGCTGGTCGCAGCGGGGCTCCGTCAAGTTGAGCCCAAGGAGGCGATCAAGGTTCAGGCACGACCCTGGAGGTTGAATATCCTCGCGTCCACCTAGACGAGGCGCAAACATGCGGCTAACTATGTCAGAAAAGTCATTTTGGAGAGCGGAACCATCTGCCGTCCCCTACGTTACTGCTCCAGAGCTTCTATGTGGCAAGAGCAGGAAACTCAAGCCCCGGAAGGAAATGCAGGCGGGAAATTTAAAAGACCAGAGTCGTGTTCTATGGCCACCTGAGGCAGACTACACTCTACGGTCGCACATTTCCACCACCACACGTTGTTGTTTCTTCATTGACGCAGTTGCACTAAACTCTGAATAAATGGGAATACGCATGTTTAGGTTGCATACAAGAAAATTAATGAATTAATGAATTATTAATGAATAAATAATAAATAAATATGAATGAATAAATATCCCTCATTTGCAGCCATATTTATTGTGACCTGTGGTATGACTAGGGTGATTTCAGTTTATTTGAAGTCATCCAGTTTTCTGGCAAAGGTTTTCAATTTCCATAACGTTTTTCAAAAAATTTGAAAAACAAAAACAAAACAACAACATTACATTTCACAGCATATGGGAAGTTTATTGAAGTCATTGCAGGAAATTACAAATTTAGGGATTGAACACATGCCATGGGGATCTATGGGTATCTCCCAGCCACCCTTCTGAAAGGCTGCAGTAGAAACATGCAGTGAGATAACCTGTCAGTAAACATAAACATTATATTTATCCAGGTACTGTAAGTGCACATAACAAAACAGCACAACCTGAAATCCATCATCTCATTGCCTTGACCACTTCAAACAATCTAACAGACTACATTCAGTACAACAAATTACCACCATTTAGAAACTCTTGTCCTTTTTCATCACTGTAATGCAATAAATTCTCTGTAATATGATAAAAAATAATGTATTTAGGATGCATCTGTACAGGGGTGTCACTATCAGTGCCAGGCCCTTAGAATCCTCTAAACATTCTTCCCCCAGACGGCGCCCCCGCATCTGTAACCACTTCCTGTACATTCAGCGTCCAAGTCAGGGGACAAAAAAGGAAAAAAAGAGGAAGAGTAGGAGGAGGAGAAGGAAGGGGGAAAAACACAATTTCCTGTCTGCAGATCTCTCATATCCATACCCTGATCCACATCCATCATCCAGCAAAAATAAAATATAATAAAATAATAATGATGTAGGATTACTTATACTGGATATATTCCCACCGTAGATAACTTGAAGATATCACCAAAACCACTGCTGACATGCACTGGGTTCTGAAAGGACAGATTTGCAAATCAACTCAGCTAATATATCTTGTATGGACAACTGATTATAGCCTATTTGGATTTTCTAAATGTGCCTAACAATGAATTTGGAACACAACCCAAAACCCCACCCCTCGCCCAGCCCCTCCCCTCGACCCCACCTCCACAATTTGAGGTCACAGGTGTGAAAAGGCTAAGAGAGGCTCTCAGGGGAGTTTGCCTGTCACTCAGGTGTCTTCTCTTGCTTTGTCTCGGTCATGTACTTGTCAATCAGATGTAAAGGTACTCCTCTCTTCATGAGCTCAAAGAAGGTGAACCCACCTAGGAGGAGCACAAAGACAGAGACAGAGGAGCACATTCAAAAGCAGTAAACAGAGGTCAAAGGCTTAGAGGGGCTTATGTTTGGTTTTGTTGTGTTTGGTTGAGGAAGGTTTATTGAGTTGGCGAGATTGATTACAAAGAAGAAAAGAGTAGACAGGGAGGATGCAGAAAAACAAACTGGATGTAAGAGTGAAAGACACAGAGACAGAGAATCAACATTGCAGTAAGTGTCCAGACAAGCACACAACTGAACATTCATCGATATTCATTCACATCTGTTCACAGAGAAAACAGCAAAGGGGATTCATGTTTCACATATATACTGTTTTTTTTTGTTGTTGTTTTTTTTTTGAGAAACATTGGTAGACAAGAGAACGTCAGGACAGAGGATGAAAAGAGAAGGATAGAGAGAGACAGACAGGGAGTTCACGTAGAGACTAGAAAATCACCGTAAGTGTAGCTACTAGAGCAGGCACAGACCACAGACTCCAAACCCACACACTCTGGTGCCAAACATGCACTCTTAAAGCACTGACATGTCTTTAAACTTACAGTGGCTAAATGGGTCTATATGTTTCTGTTTCTGTTTCTGTTTCTAGGCTCTTGGCAGATGCTCTTATCCAAAGCAATAATACAAAAATACAATATTAAAAACAAAAAGCACTTGGCTAAAATTTACAATGTAAAATGATCATTTCGGAAAAAATAGCAACATACATTTATATTTATATTTTTGGATGTATTTCATCAACAGGCTGTTGTAATTCTGATTTTCATTACATAGTATTATTGTTCTCTCCGATTTCATTTTATGGAATTTGAAATAAGATTTATGTCAAGGTGACCAGACCTGAATTTTCCTTGAGAATCGGGGACATTCCTATTTCTACAGTCAACATTAAAACAAGTGATGTTTTAACTCGAAAAATCAGGGATAAAGTGGGCTGTCTTGCATTTTACTGAGGACAGACCACCAAAAACAGGGACTGTCTCCGATGTCTTGTCACCCTAATTCATGTGTTCTTTTTATTTAGCTAATGCTAGTAGTGCGTGGTGCATAGCATGCCATTGCCTGAAGGCTGAGCAAATTCCTTCCCTTATCTCATGCGGTCTTGAGTCCTGCATACTCACCTTTCAGTCGGCATTTGCTATGTGAGGAACACATGGTTACCAAGGAAACACAGAGGTTTGCTAAAGCAATAAACTAGCCTCTACACACAGTAGGGACCGAAGGGAAGGCCCTCAGCTGACCAAGTCCAACAGGACCAGCAACTGTCTGCTGTCCCGATAAGGGGATATCAGTAGAAAGCCTGTGGTTTTCTGACCAGTGGTATTTACCCAGGTTTGGGCATTTCTCGGACATACTAAAGCATTCAAGTAGACAAGCTCATATATGAACTCTTCTGCCCTAGTTGATTTGTTATCATGCAATATATGGACTGCACATTTTTCCTATATCATGTAACACTCTGAGGAAAAAATATCCAGTTCAACAGGTTGTTGCGATGACAAGTATTCATATGAAGGTCATTTGCTGGGAAATTCAAATGTATGTCTGTAGTAATCTACAGTATGTCACTTCCTGGTTCAAAACCCCAATTTCCCCGTGGGGATGAATACAATTCCCTCTCTTTCTCTCTCCGAATCATACACCTTTCTGCACCAGTGGTTTTTGTCAGGAGGTCCAATTGAAACATAAACGTGTCTTTCCCCCGTTTTCCTCAGAGTGCCACAGTAACAGCGAAAGCCAAAAGCGAAGCAGATTTAATGAGCAGCTGCTGCAGAGGATCCAAATGAATGACACATAAGCTTCATATGCCATGACCATATGAAAGCTTACCTTTAATGAGAACACACATTACTCCTGAAGGGTGACTGAGGAAGAAAAAGAACAGGGGGGTTAAACTCACTCTTTACATGAAGGAGTTATGCGTGTGTCCAGTGGGGATTTTCACCAACCACTTTAGTTATTATTAAATATTTTACATGAAGAAGTTATTTAAATATGTATTGTAGGGGACACTATCAGTCATTAAGACATTATTATGGTAACACTTTAGGTTAGGGTCCACATATTCACCATTAACTAGCAGCTTATTACCATGCAAATTAGTAACATTCTAGCCATTTGTTAGTCATTACAAGTCACTTATTAATACCTTATTCTGCATGAGCTTATTCTACCCATGGTAGACCATTAACTAGAATCTCTCCAATATAAACTGCAAACTCTTAATATACTATGTCCTATAAATGCACTCCTACTGTACACTCTGCACACAGTGCTTTCATCTGGGTCCTGTTTTACATTCACACACACACATACACTACCCTGGACCGGACCCTTTGGCGCTGATTTGGAACCCGGGCTGTTTGGCCTTTTAATGCACCACAGAAAGAGAGAGGTCATGACCCCTGGGCATGACCTTCTGCCCCACCATCCCCTTCACCCTCGCCTACCTGGACTGTGTCAGACCTTTCTGCATCTCTATCCCCTTCACCCTCGCCTACCTGGACTGTGTCAGACCTTCTGCCCCACCGTCCCCTTCACCCTCGCCTACCTGGACTGTGTCAGACCTTTCTGCATCTCTATCCCCTTCACCCTCGCCTACCTGGACTGTGTCAGACCTTTCTGCATCTCTATCCCTTCACCCTCGCCTACCTGGACTGTGTCAGACCTTTCTGCATCTCTATCCCCTTCACCCTCGCCTACCTGGACTGTGTCTAGACCTTTCTGCATCTCTATCCCCTTCACCCTCGCCTACCTGGACTGTGTCAGACCTTTCTGCATCTCTATCCCCTTCACCCTCGCCTACCTGGACTGTGTCTAGACCTTTCTGCATCTCTATCCCCTTCACCCTCGCCTACCTGGACTGTGTCTAGACCTTTCTGCATCTCTATCCCCTTCACCCTCGCCTACCTGGACTGTGTCTAGACCTTTCTGCATCTCTATCCCCTTCACCCTCGCCTACCTGGACTGTGTCAGACCTTTCTGCATCTCTATCTGCTCGCTTTACTGGATTTTCACAGTTTTTGACGTACTGGTTCTGTTGGCTGCATGAGAACTTAACTTTTTACTGCACATTTCAATATCTGTGATCTTGTGCCTATATTATATTACATTGGCCTGTGTCAGACATTATTCATTATACACTGGACTCCCCCTGCACAACTCACCTTTTCCCTGTTGCACTACCATGTTTGGACACTTGTTTACTTTTTCCATGGCTTCTCTGATTTACCTCCATTACACAGTGGATTTGTAGTCATCTTACACTTGTCCTCTGGGATTGTTTCTAATGTCTATGTGCCTATATGTGCCTATGTAAGAATAAGTATTCCTGTTGTACTAACACCTTATAAGCCCCTTACTGAGCAAAGCATATTGAGATCGTAATCCATACACAGCAACTAGCTTGCTTACTACAAATAAACAGTAATTAGAAGTTTATATTGAAGAAATTCTAGTCAATTGTATGGGTAGAATGAACTCATGCAGAATAAGGTATTAATAAGTGACTTGTAATGACTAACAAATGGGTAGTATGTTATTAATCTGCATGGTAATAAGCTGCTAGTTAATGGTGAATATGTGGACCCTAATCTAAAGTGTTACTATTATTATTGACAAATGGTGTCGGAAGGAAGTTGGGATCAATGTGACATTTTTTTTTTCAGTAAACTTTCAGTTAATTCTGGAAATGAACTGTGATTCGATGGAATGAAAAATCGAATGCAAATGGATCAAAAATAGACCAAATTAGAGATCTGCTGAAATTCATCTCCTGAATTTACTGAATTGATGCCAACTTGGAGATATGACAAAATACACAATAATGACAACATCTATCAAAGACATTAAAACAACAACAATGTAAGACCAACAACGGGGAAGAAAATTAGAACAAAATTTCACCACAATGAAAACATGTCCAGCACACAGCATGAATATGCCCAGTCAACTGCAGGATGGATCATAACTGCATTGATTTTATGACTGGTGGTTGCATGTCAAGAGTTGTCTAACGAAAGGAAATCACACCCTCAGTAACTGTCAATCTCCTGTGTGTTGCCTATCAGAACAAGGCTTAGCTCCATGGGTATAAAACCCCAGGCTGAGGGAAAACTGGAATGAAATGCATTAGAGTGGCTTGCTGTGGTCATCCACTAATTAGGGAGGAGGCGGACCTAAGCAGATCTGACAGTGCCGCTAAGGTGATCCTTTTAGAGAAACTCAGATGCTTCTGATGAGGGCCTGAGGATAATTTTGTTGACAAACTGAAAGACACTTGGATTATCACAGTCAGCAACAGTCAAATAGGCAAGGGGTCATTGATTGTTTATGAAATAAATGTAAGATGTGAGATGTCTACAGAAAACATATGGAGTAAATCTTTGGCATTTATAAACCTTTGTAGAATTACATATTCATAATCTGCAAACATATACATGTAGCAAAACAAGTGCAATTTACTGCTAGAAGTTGTTTCCAAAACTGTATCTCTGACACACACACACACACACACACTGACCTTTGACCTCGAGCTTGCATTCCACCTGAGCTTCCCCGAGATCATTGATGGCCTTGCAGGTGTAGACACCACCGTCATAGGGACTAGGCTTACGGATCTCCAGGCTGCACACCCCCTGGTTGCTGAACATGCGGTAGCGTGGGTCATCTATTATTGCGATCTTGTTCTTCATCCAGATGATTTTGGGCTGGAGACAACAGAGAAACAACGCACACGAAAGACACAAACAAGTACACACAGACACACACACACTCTCCAACGCATACCAACACACGCACACACACACACACACACACACACACACACATTCTCCAACACACACACACACACACACACACACACACACACGCACAGTACAAACTGAGTAAGGTGCAGATATATAATTAGAAGGCATCTCTCATGTGAAGACCAGAACAGTAAATCTTGCTTCACACAAAGAGCTGTATAAGCTGCTAAGCTGCCCTGGCTGGTCTTTGTGCTCAGGGCAATGGCAGTGCACTGCAGCTATTGGAGAGGGGGGCTTCAGCTAAAAGTATCCTGTGTTACATCTGTTTGTCCACATCACTGTCAGAAAGAGGCACAGGCCAAAGGCTGTCTGAAACTGATCCAGTGTGTGTGTGTGTGTGTGTGTGTGTGTGTGTGCGTGTGCTCTATCTACATCTGTTTTTTTTCCTTTCTCTGTGAAAGTGCTTTTGTCTGCCACTGTGTGTGTGTGGTGTGTGTGTGTGTGTGTGTGTGTGTGTGTGTGTGTGTGTGTGTGTGCATGCTGGTCCACCGATAACCCCATATCTTTGTTCTCAGTGCAGTGTATCAGTATCAGTCTCACTTCTATCTACATCTCTGTTTCATTTTCTTTCTTTCTCTGGCTGTGTGTGTGTGTGTGTGTGTGTGTGTGTGTGTGTGTGTGTGTGTGTGTGTGTGTGTGTGTGTGCAAGAATAAGAGACAGGGAAGGCCTGTCTGTTTGTCTATGTGTATGTGTGTGTGTGTGTGTGTGTGTGTGTGTGTGTGTGTGCATGGCTTTCTGGTTACCTCTTGGACAGAGAGACTCATTTGCAGATGACCCAAACTGTAACCTCGGACAGACCAAGCCTGTAGCCAGTGTAAACACCCCAAGCCAAACCTGAGACTATGGACCCCCACTGGCTTATCACCTCTCAGGCCTAGGGCAGGTATTTAGTCACCCTTTCACCTGTCCTGAACATGCTCTGTGCTCAGAGACAGAGGAGCACCTACCACTTACTGTGCACAAGCCAATCTTACATAAACAAACACTCGCACGATAAAGGCAATATCTCACTCATGATGTAATCAAACGAGTACCATGACTGAATTTATGTTCTTCCCAAATGTCTGCCAACTACTACCACAGGTGTTTTAATAGTGTTTAATGTCTTAAAGATCTGTGTCCAAGAATGACTATTTTGGGAAAATAGAAGGGGGCTCACACAAATGAGTATAAATGAATGTTCCACAATGTCTCTAGAGACATTCCTGGGGTGGCAAGATTACAGTATGTAGCAGTCTTATCATGGCAATATGTCATAGTTCAAACCAGGCACATTCCATATGAGTCACTGAACAAACTTACCTGAGCCATAGCCAAATATAACCCCCCCTCCATCCCGACTGTGTGTGGGTCTTCCACCTACCCTGGGGTTTGCCCTGACACTGCAGTTGAGTGTGGCGTTGTAGCCGGCGATGGCAAAGATGTTGGTCAGTGGCTGCGTGAACTTGGGCGCCTCGGTGTAGTCGCGGTCGATGTACTCGGGGCTCTTGAGATGGAGCCCTGAACGAGAGCGAGAGGAGAGGGAGGAAGAGGACGAAGAAGAAGAGAGGAGGAGGAGGAGGAGCCGGAGGAGGAGGAGGAGGAGGAAGAGGAGGAAAAGGAAGAGGAGGAAGAGGAAGAGGAGGGATGCAGTGCATGATACGAACTGAGCGCTGTATCATGTGGGTTGAACCCTTTGTGATGTGTGATGAGGAAGAGACAACATGGTTTTTTGTTTAATCAGAATCACAGACCAACATTAAAAGAACATAACTCTTTGTTTATTGATTTTTGGGGGAATATGTCAAATCCTATACAGCGTATGAGATTCAACATATTATACCATGTTCACACCCAGTTGTGACGTTGACATGTGTGTAAGTCTCTTCTCTGTATAAGCTGGAAGTTTCAACACCCACAAGACTTCCCAACCTTTCCACTGTACTTTAAATCAATTAGATTTAGTCGTCAATTGAATTAAAATATGTGTCCTTCAAATAGACTCCTCAATGCGTTATCTTTGTCGTTACTATTCTAAAGAAAAGGCTAAAAGTAAAAGAATTTTTGTTCTGTATCATATTTATCTCTTTCTGACATTATAATATTACAATATATAGATATGAATTAATTAAATATTACAATATTATAATGTCAGATATTAATATGAATAATATTACATATAACATTACAATAACACAGAGAGGTAGGTGGAACACACCTTAAATCATAAAACAACATTCTGTTCTAAGAAAGAAAAGATGTTATTACCTAACTACGTAAGTTTGCAACAGCTTTTGTCCACAACAAACACAAACATGGTTGCTTCCTTCACTTGTTGGTGCCCAGACAACACACAGATGATTCATATGCTTCATGCTTTTCATTTAATGGACAAAAGGTTGAATGCAACTTGCTTTGGTGGACAAATTAAAGTTTTCTTCACAGACATAATTAATTCTCTCGATGAACACCTCAGACTATACAGAGCTGCAGGTTACATGATGTAACATTCGTATACACAAACTAATAAATGAACTGCTCATCAATAGCATATGACTTCCGCAGGTGGGATGTCCCATGCTATTGGGTATGCAGGGAGCCAGGGTGGGGACTGACCTTGTTTGACGATGAGCGCGCTGTCCTTGGTAGCGGTGGCGGTCTCGCTGAGGCCACACATGTTCTCGGAGTAGATGCGGAAGAAGTACTCGTTCCCCACCACCAGGTCAGTGATGGTGATACAGGTGCGGTGGTAGTGCTCGATACACGTGTACCACTCCTGGGATGGGAGGAGGTCGTGGACTTACTCAGGGTATGGAAATATGCTTACAAACACACACACACACTCTCGTATCATGGCCAGGTATGGATCAAAATTGGGTCTTATCTGTGCTACATGTAGATATACACACACACACACACACACACACACACACACACACACACACAGACACAGACACACACACACACACACACTCTCATATCATGGCCAGGTATGGATCAAAATTGGGTCTTATCTGTGCTACATGTAAATATACATACACACATACACACACACACACACACACACACACACACACACACACACACACACACACACACACACACACACACACACACACACTCACGTATCATGGCCAGGTATGGATCAAAATTGGGCCTTATCTGTGCTACATGTAAATATACATACACACACACACACACACACAGACACACACACACACACACATATCATGGCCAGGTATGGATCAGAATTGGGCCTTATCTGCACTACATGTAAATACATATACACACACACACACATACATACACACACACACACACACATACAAACCAAACATACTTAGTTTTATGCAAAGATAAAATGCAAACAAACTCTTACATCCATTCCAATACTGAATGGATGTTGTGCAGATGAAAAAGAAACTAAAGATCGTTGCTTGTCCCAAGAATCCTTTAGGATCCATTTACTTATAATGTACCATTGTCTTTTTGTCTGCTTTCTGAATGGTGTAGCCTGTGATTGGTGCATTTCCGCTGTCCTTTGGTGGGGACCAATCCAGGGCCACGTTCTCCCCCCAGACTTCCTCAATCTTAACGCATTGTGGGGGCCCAGGGAGATCTGATGGGGGTGGGGGGCAAAGGTCAAGGGGTTAAAGGGCTACTCTGCTGATTATCAACCAAACAGCACAGTAAATAACTGAATAGTGCCTGAAAAAGATGAATGAATTGAATGAATGAATGAATAAATGAACTGAATGAATGAGCTGAATGAATGAATGAGCTGAATGGGGATGGTGGTAGTATAGTGGTTAAGGAACCTGGCTAGCATGCTAGTAGCCTGGAAATTGTGTGTTTGAATCCTGGCTGCCACCATTGTGCCCTTGAGCAAGGCACTTAACCCTAAGTTGCTGGAGGGGAGACTGGCCCTGATGTAGTTGATAGTTGACAAATGTAAGTCGCTTTGGATAAAAGCGTCTGCTAAATGCATAAATGAATGAACTGAATGTTGACAAAATATAGTGATTTATTATATTTTTAGGAAATGAATGACATCTTTTCTGCTCTTTGTATGCTTCACTGCTTCTCATATCTTGCCTAAATGTCCTGGAGACGGCCTGTGTGGTTTGAATTTGACCTTGGTGGTCCGGCAAAACAATTGGTGCTGCAGTTCAGAGTTTATAATGTCAGGAAAACCTAAAAGCCTAAAAAGATGCTTCTCTTTATACAGCAGCACTTCTAATCCCTGCTTCTAATTCTACCGAGCTGGTGAACACGACTCACCGACAATCTGGATGTCCAGAACGGCGGTGTCCATGTGGTTCTCCACCTGTACGGTCATCTCGTACTTGCCGGAGTGTTTGCGCTCGGCTTTGCGTATGAAGAAGATGGAATCACACTCTGTGTTGCGGATGTTGACCTGGGTGGGCTCCACGGTTGCACCATCCTTCAGCCAGCTAACCTTGGGCCTTGGCTTCCCCTGAGGATCACAGAGGTGGCAACAGAGTTTACAGTCATTTCCTCAATAGAAGCTGCACCAAAAAAAACAAAACAAAACAAAACTGTAAATGATCTGCACCCGTGTATCAATCGCAGTTATATAAGCATACTTATTGAGTCAGAATCAGGTCATGACTTCATGGGGAAGCAGAATGAAGGAAAGAAGTGTATTCTCATGTATAACCCTCCCCCATGTGATAATTTAGCTGAATTATTGTTTTTAATTTGGCTAATAATCAGGAAATTACGCTACTAGGTTGATATCTAAGATGCCATTTGCCTTTAGATTATAGGTAAAAAAAAAAAAAAGTAACCTCGAAATAGCAACAGATTGTGAAAAACCGACTCTACTGACATAATGACACAAACGTGTGGGCACCAGATATCCTCTGAAGTTAGCCTGCTAACCAACTAGCATTGGGCCTGCTCTCCCACAATACCACATTAACCTGCTAACCAACTAGCGTCGGGCCAGCTCTCCCACAATACCACATTAGCCTGCTAACCAACTAGCATACCATGTTAGCCTGCTAACAATACCATGTTAGCCTGCTAACCAACTAGTGTCGGGCCAGCTGAAGTGAAATCACTTTTCTATTTTAATTCATTTTCATTTTAAATGGGCTTTCTCATGGACATGGGTGGTCATAGGCTTGTGGATACTGAAAAATCCCCAGGATTTCTGTGTGGTATGTCTGCGTGCATGCTGGGCATGGGCTGCCCTTGAGCCCTGAATAAGCTGAAGCAGGTGAGCTCACCCTAACCTCTGGGCGTGAGGTAAAAAAAAAAAAGTATGATACTACAGGATAGAAAATGCACTCTCAAGAGTAAACTCTTGCTGAACGCAGCAAAAGCATGTACCAACAGATTTACCAGTCCTATAAATATGAACTTGAGAGAGGGATTTCCAGAGGGGCTAGCTACTGTGTTTGCCATCCAAAGGGACAAATGTGTCTCTCCAAGTTCTTAAATTTCAACAGTTAACTATTATGAAGCACAATTTTACTGAAAAACAATGTAAATGAAACTGCATCCATGAACTGTCTATGAGACCACGCACTTTTTAAGATTTGCACAACCTTACCATAAAGGGCACGACAAGATTGACGGCCTCGCCGACCTTACGGATGTATGTCTGCTTCAGGTGCCGTGGAACTCTGATCTTTGGAGGTTCTAAAAGGAGAACAATGTTTCAGATTTAGACCTTGAGATATTTGACTAACATAACTATTTGTATTGGTGCAGTAGAGGTCTTATAACAGGAAATGCACAATAAAGACAAAACATGATCCACTGTCTTAAACTTATGAAAAGAAAGATAATTCTGTGCTGTCTTTGTTTAAATAAAAAACTGGCATGGGATTTGAGTAAGTTTAACTGTGTATGTTCCATGAAATAAACCAGCTTGACACCACACACTGCCGTTCATGCCCCTCCATTGGGGTGAATACTCACCAATCACCTCTTTAACCAGGATGGCATGTTGTGTGGTGCGGGGTGCACTGGCTCCTGCTGCATTGATGGCTTTCACCCGCACCTGGATCTTACCCAAAGTGGGCAGTCCTGTGATGGTGTACTTGGTCTTCTCCGTCAGCTCGGGATTGGCTACAATCCATTCATCCGCTGCAAAACCGGCCAGTCACAGTGAAGAATAAGTATTGTCACGTCAGTCACAGTGAGGAATAAGTACTGTCACGTCAGTCACAGTGAAGAACAAGTATTGTCGCGTCAGTCACAGTGAGGATTAAGTACTGTCACGTCAGTCACAGTGAAGAATAAATATTGTCGCGTCAGTCACAGTGAGGAATAAGTACTGTCGCATCAGCAGGCCACAATAACTTGAGTTAAAATAGCCATTGTGCTACAATCATATGGTTACATGATTGAGTGTTTTCCACTTAAATGTCTTTTCTGACCTTCTGCAGTGCCATATCCTAGCGATCTTATTTTTCGAATCTTATTTTTGCAAGATTAGAAAAGATTATTTTGCAGGTCTCAATAACTCATAGTTGAGTCACTTAAGGTGTCAGCAAAATGAACAAATGTAATGTAATATCAACCAGTAAACCATATCTGATCAACATGTACTGTGAAGATATGGTGACTAAATATGAAGAGTGTCTTTTCAAGATGCTATAACCTTCATTTTTTGGTATTGGTGTCCATGTACTTGAATCTATCATGACGTTATGAAAACAAAGCAGCAGTTTTGTACAATATGAAACCTGATGTATCAATATGTGTCAAAATGGAGAAATGGGAGTTTGAGACCATTACAGATATGTGGTGCTGTACACCTCATGATTGGGGTTCCTTACATCCTTCAAGCTGGTATTCTACCAGATAGCCATCCAATCCCGCGGCTCCGATTGTGTCAGGTGGACGCCACTTCATTGTTACTGTGTCATCAGTGACATCATCCACCACCAACATGGTTGGCTCACTGGTCACAGCTGAAAAGAAACACAAGGAAATCAACACTGATATCATACTTCTACGGCAGCAGTGCATCACAAAACATGAACAGTGTATCAGAAACTGAAGTTCATCATCTCTGTTTATTTTGAATGATATCTATGCATAGCTTTGTCTGTATATGGTCATCTCCTTGTAGTGACCAAAATAGACCATGCTATGTCACTCAACACACACACACACACACACACACACACACACACACACACATCCACGGACACACAGCTGCACATCCACAAGCACGCAGCCACACACATACATCCACAAACATGCAGCCACACACACAGACACACAAACACAAACACAAACACAATGCCACACACACACACACACACACACACAACATCCCCCACCACCACCCCAATACCTCACAGCCACCCCCCATTCTCCCTCTCTGCAGCTGTTGTTCTGGAGACGACAGACAGTATTCCAGGCACTCTGAGTGTGTGTGTGACCTCACGACTCATAGAGGAAGGATTTAGTGGATACTGAATATGCTCTTGTAATGGCTGCCAAATAGGCACAGGCTTATGGAGGGGGAGAGGTGGGGGGATTGAAGTACTAGCTGCACCCTTATCCTCTCTTCCAGGTTTAACACAGAGCCGTGGGCAAGAATAGAAGAGACAGGCTCTAATGAAGACTCAGGGGGAAGACTGGTGGCATGCCTGTCTGATTAGGAGAGACACTCTGCTTAGACTGGACGCAGGTTTGTCTGTGTGTGTGTGTGTGTGTGTGTGTGTGTGTGTGGTTGAGTGTTTGTGTTTGTGTGTGTGGCTTTGTGCTTGTCTGTGTGAGCGTGAGTGTATGTGTATGTGTGTGTGTGTCTATGTATGTGTGTATGTGTGTGCGTGTGTTTGTTTGTGTGTATGTATGTGTGTGTGTGTGTGTGTGGTTGAGTGTTTGTGTGTGTGTGTGTGTGTGTGTGTGTGTGTAACACTGGAGATGAGTTGCTTGAGCAAGAACATATGGCACTGAAAGTGGCAGCAGTCAGAAGGCCATGCAGTACACACACTTTGCCTCTCTGACATTCTGTCCTATGTGACAATCTTGCATAGTAATGTGCATGAATGAAAGCATTTATGATTGTAAAAAACAGATAGAGAGAAACACTATGTGACTTTCCTTTCATATATTCATTTATTTATACCATGACACACAAGACTAATAAAATAAAATTGAAACAAGTTTTCAAGATACATTTGTCTAACATGTGCTGTGCTTTGTTTGCTGCGAGTGTTTAAGTGGACTGACTTACCAAGTGGCACAAAGGCTTTGGAAGGTTCGCTGGGCTTGGAGACACCGATGGCGTTCACAGCAAAGATGCGCACCTCGTACGGGACACCTTCTATCATCTTCTTTGGTTCAAAGGTTGTCTCTTTGCAGAGGTCAAAGTTCAACCTCATCCATCGGGAGCTCTGTTTCTTCTTCCTCTCAATGAAGTAGCCTGAATAACACACACACACACACACACACACACACAAACACACACAAACATATATAGATACACACATCAAATTAGGGCAATAAAACAATCTGAATATCCAAATGGACTCACACAGGCCCACACACACACACACACAACTATCCAACTATCCACTTGCCCAAAATAGGTGATCCTCCATCATAGTGTGGGGGGTCCCATGTCATGGAACACCAGTCTCCTCCCACCACAGGAACCAGAGGAGCAGGAGGGGGGTCTGGAATATCTACAGTAACAAACACACAGTAGGTGATGGAGAGTATCTGCAGTGACAAACACACAGTAGGTGATGGAGAATATCTACAGTGACAAACACACAGTAGGTGATGGAGAATATCTACAGTAACAAACACACAGTAGGTGATGGAGAATATCTACAGTAACAAACACACAGTAGGTGATGGAGAATATCTACAGTAACAAACACACAGTAGGTGTTGGAGAGTATCTGCAGTGACAAACACACAGTAGGTGATGGAGAATATCTACAGTAACAAACACACAGTAGGTGAGAGAATTCTACAGTGACAAAACACACAGTAGGTGTTGGAGAGTATCTGCAGTGACAAACACACAGTAAGTGATGGAGGCACACATTAGCCACCAAAGACTGGCCCTTTGGGAGATGCTGAGAGTGTGTGACTGATGCTGAGAGTGTGTGACTCTGATGCGGAGAGTGTGTGTGACTCTGATGCTGCGTTACGTGTGATGGAGGCACACGTTAGCGACCAAAGACTGGCCCTTTGAGAGATGCTGAGAGTGTGTGACTCTGATGAGGAGAGTGTTGACTGATGCGGAGAGTTTTCTTATGTGTGATGGAGGGACACTCTAAGGGACCAGAGACTGATAGAGGCTCTTTGGTTTGTTTGTATCAGCTATCAGTTTTTGAGTTGAGTCTGAGAGAATGTGTGATTTGTTTTCAGTCGCCTTGGTAACTCTTACTTCATATTTACAGTAAATCAGTTTCAGTTGTTGTCTTCACACACTGTTGACAAAAGTTTTCAATGTGCCAGAAATCCAAACAAATCTATAAAACTGGAACACTGTTTCATTTTCTACATGGGCACTCTGAATCAGCTCACACTAAATGATTCTAAAGTAAGTAGTAGTATTCTGACTGACTCTGGACAAAAATAAATGGCTTAAAAGCTTGGCTTTAAATATTTTCTAATTTAGTCCAGTTTCTTTGGTCCTTCAAGGTCACCATGAACATACTGTAATTAAATTCATGATTGAATAGAGGTTCTCGTCTCTCCTGTGATGCTTCCATGAATGTTGGATACCACCTCTGGAATTCTGTTGTCACTCACCCACAACCTTGACCTTGACAGTGCCGGTGTCCTCTCCTGCCTCGTTCTGCAGGACTATCTTGTAGTTGCCTGTGTCCTCTCTCTCAGTGATGTCAATGGTCAGACTGGTGTGGTCAGCAAACGTCTCTGCCCGCACCC
Source organism: Tenualosa ilisha (assembly GCA_015244755.2). Classification (NCBI taxonomy): domain Eukaryota; kingdom Metazoa; phylum Chordata; class Actinopteri; order Clupeiformes; family Clupeidae; genus Tenualosa; species Tenualosa ilisha. Next base: position 255,866 of record PYXC01001673.1, read on the forward strand.
TGTTTCCGGAGTCCAAAATGACCTTCAGGAGTGAAGGATCCCAATGAATAACAAACATGCAGAAAATATCAGCAGGAAAACCACAGGCCCTGTCTGTTAGGGGACGACTAAACACATTCATATACTGACTGGAGGATCTGCTTTCTTACACATCTGACTATGAGGAAGGATTGCTCTGTTACTTAGGAATACTTACTTACTTAGGAATCTTATAGGACTTAGAGGATTGCTCTGTTACTTAGGAATACTTTAGGACGTAGGAGGATTGCTCTGTTACTTAGGAATACTTACTTAGGACTTAGGAGAGATTGCTCTAGGAACTTACTAGGAGAGATTGCCTGTTACTTAGGAATACTTATAGGACTAGGAGAGATTGCTTCTGTTACTTAGGATAAAACTTACTTAGGAAACATTAATAGGAGAGATTGCTACTAGAATATACTTAGACTAAAGAACAAAAGCTTTGACTGCTTGTGTTATTTTACTTTATTGCATTCATGGGTTTCTTCTCATCTAAGAACTTGCTTCCTCTAAACTGACACACCCCCTCTCTCCATTCTTCCAGATTTATGTAAAACCTAGCATTGAACACGCACCCTTTCTCCCTTCATCCAGACTACTCGTGGGGCAGGTTCTCCACTGATGGGGATCTCCAGACGGAGTTTGTTCCCAGCCACAATAGTGATGGTGTTGTCTTGGGCATTCAGTGCTTCCAGATGCACCCTGGGAGGGTCTAGGGAGAGCAGGTCAGAGCAAAGTGACTCACAACAAGCAGGACTTTCTACCAGACTCCCCATCACAAAGCTCATACATTCAGTGCTATTGTATATAGGGATAATCTATCTATCTATCTATCTATCTATCTATCTATCTATCTATCTATCTATCTATCTATCTATCTATCTACCTATCTATCTGTCTATCCATTTATCTATCTATCTCTCTATCTATCTATCTATTTATGGCTATCTATCTAATTTATTCTATAAATAAAAAAACATGGTTCAAATTCAATACAAAGATCATTCAATCAAACCAAAGAACTCCACACAAAGAGCGAAGAGTCAGTTTATGGGAAGTAATGTAATGTATGAATCATTCTAAATGTGTTGCTCTGAACAAGTCCTGACCGTTCTGAATTGTTCTCTTATGTGGGTGATAATGAAACTCATAAATAAATCCTTTTAGAGGCGCTGCTCTGAACAAGTGCTGAATCATTCTCTCCTGTGCATGCTAATGAGAGGCGGGGCGGTTTACCGATGATGTGAACTTTGCAAGCGAGACTCTGGGAGTAGCCCTCTGGAACAAACGTGTAGTCTCCTGCATCATGAATCGTGGTGGTCTGGACCTCCAATCTGCGGTTCCTGTCATAAACAACACCAAAACAAAACAAACAAACAAACAAATACTTTTTTTTTCAAATAAATTGAAAATGATCTGTTGCACAAGCAGAAATGGTCTGTATAGATAGATAGACAGATAGACAGACAGATAGGTAGGTAGATAGATAGATAGATAGATAGATAGATAGACAGACAGATAGGTAGGTAGATAGATAGATAGATAGACAGACAGACAGATGGGTAGATAGACAGATACTAGCCTACTTTACAGTAGTCATTCCAAAGGGAAATAACTGCATGGAAAATAGATAGTTTATATTGTGTAGTACAGTACAGATAGTACAGATAGTTTATATTGTATAGTACAGTACAGATAGTACAGATAGTTTATATTGTATAGTGCCGTACAGATAGTACAAGATAGTTTATATTGTATAGTGCCGTACAGATAGTACAGATAGTACAGATAGTACAGATAGTTTATATTGTATAGTGCCGTACAGATAGTACAGATAGTACAGATAGTTTATATTGTATAGTGCCGTACAGATAGTACAGATAGTACAGATAGTTGATATTGTGTAGTACAGTACAGATAGTACAGATAGTACAGATAGTTTATATTGTGTAGTACAGTACAGATAGTACAGATAGTTTATATTGTGTAGTACAGTAGGTTTGAAGCAGGCTAAGGCTAAGAATGTTTAGTATTGAGAATAGACCTAGAATGATGTTTCCAGGTACCTTTCCGGTGTTATAGATATATTTCCGTGTATCACATCTTGACATGGCTAAATGAGTGTGTCCGTGTGTGTGTGTGTTTTTTATACCTAGCCCGATGGAGGATATTGATGCGGTCACTGGACTGGATGAGTTGCCCATTGCGGTACCAGCGGCCCGGAACATTACCCGGGGAGACGTCACAGTGGAGATGGAGGGGCTTACCCAACAGAACCGTCACATCCTGCAGATCCTGGTGAATTATCAGGGGCTTCACTGAGAAGAGATAGATAGATAGATAGATAGATAGATTGATAGATCATTTACATAGAAGGGACTTTTTACTGTCTGGTAACTTATATGGCAAATGTAACACAATTGGGAGAGGAACATTCCCACAAGAAAAAGACAACGATGAAAACAGTGTAGGGGTGGGAGGGGCTTTCTGATCATGAATGAATGAGAATAGAGAGAAAAGATCTGCGAGAGAGTGACTAAAAATGATATGATGTTTCCTATCTCTCTGCTGCTGGACTTACAGTCCACTTGAACATGGGCCTCAGTGGTGCCCCCTGTCGCCATCAAGGAGTAAGTGCCAGTGTCGTCCTTAGAGGCATCATCTATGATGAGCCAGTGCTTGGTGCCCTCGCTCTTTACTCGGTACCGAGACCGGACTCCAGTTGGAACCTCAACGCCGTTCTTCATCCTAGGGAAACACGGAGATAAAGTTCTGAGCTCACGGTTCTTTTAATGACATATTTTTTGGGACAGTGGAGACATGAAACAAGTGTGAGATCAGGAAATGACCGCAGGCTGGGTTGGCCCAGTTATGTTGTGCTTGTAGCCAGTTTCACCTCAGCAACACTCTTGAGTCTAAGAAATGAATGGAATCCCTACCTGTGCTGAGAGGAATCGTGCCATTTTTCATTGAAAACAGTGTTTGTGTTATGAGAAGTTTGCTTCCGAGACCCAAGATCTGTACAAGCTTATAATCTACAGACTCTTCTTCTTCAGAGGGCCAAATTACACTGAACAATATAAATAGCATTTTCACCTGCACTTCATGTGCTACCAGACCCTATAATACTCTATAGACCTGTTTACTGGACAATAGACCTGACCCTATAAAACTCTGCACACCTGTTTACTGGACAATGGACCAGACGCTATATTACTCTATAGACCTGTTTACTGGACAATAGACCCGACCCTATAAAACTCTGCACACCTGTTTACTGGACAATGGACCAGACTCTATATTACTCTATAGACCTGTTTACTGGACAATGGACCAGACCCTATATTACTCTATAGACCTGTTTACTGGACAATGGACCAGACCCTATATTACTCCATAGACCTGTTTACTGAACAATGGATGCCTGTTCCTCGACTAAAATTCACTGTGTCATTTAAGATTTCCCCTGAAGATTTCATTGAAAAAGAGATTTTAGGCTTAATCTGTGTTGTAAAAAAATACAAACAAATAAAAATGCCTTTTTGTAGTTTTTCTGTTTTGCTAGGTAGTTGCTAGTAGTTTTTCTGTTTTGCTAGGTCTGTGTTGTGTTTACCATTTGACTTTAGCTCCCTCTTCAGACACCTCACACTCCAGCTCAATGCGTTCATTCACTGTGGTCTTCACCGGGTCCAGCTTCTTGACAATATTCACAGGGAGCTCTGTGGGAATGAAGGGGCACAGCGATACTACTGGTGTGGTGGACACACAGGTGATATTGTAGTGATATTGTAGGATGAATTTTTTCTATTTCTTTAGGAAAAGATGGAGTAGATCAAGTAGACACACACTCACTCAGTGTGAGCGAGAGTGTGTGTGTGCATGTGTGTGTGATTATGAATGCTTGCATATCATATTTTGTAGGGTTCGATAGAGAGATAGATAGACAGACAGCACAACAGAATAACAGGCAGAGAGACAGACAGACAGACTGACAGGCAGACAGACAGACAGACAGACTGACAGGCAGACAGAGTACCTTTTACAAAAAGCTCAGTGGAGCATTTCTCCTCTCCAGCAGTAACTGAGTAGGCAGCATCGTCATTTATTTGACAGTTGTTGATGACCAGGATCCTTTGTGTGCCTTTGTGCTCAAAGATGTACCTGGCCAACAAACTCAGCACTTACAACCATGCAACGCAGTGCAAATACAATACATAATTACAATACGTATGAAAGTATGAAATATTATCAGCTTAAATTATAACATAATTGGATATCAGTCCATTCCAATTGAAAGCGAAATAAATAAAACACGTGTTTTAGAGTGAAGAGATGAAACAATCTTGAACTATTTGGAACTGTTGAAAAGCCATACCTTAAAATAGCTGTCTCTTAAAAAAACATATTAGCAACACTTAAGAGTAGTCAAGGATTGTGCACATTCTTACTTGTGTTCTTGCACAAGAACAAACAGTGCAAGTATATCCTCTCTTTCTCTCTGTCTCTGAGAGTGAATGGTGCAGCGAGTAAAACAGTTCAAACAGATCAAATGGTATTAAAGAGAAACACATAGCAGATGATCCCACTTACTTCCGGTTACTTTAGTTGTAGGCCGGAGCAGAGAGTGGACAAGGAGGACGACGGAGGCGGAGGAGAAGTAGGAGGTTATGAGAGAGGAGAGACACACACACAGAACAGAGGGGGACAAGGTGCAGTAGACATCATGCCCTGATCACTGGTGGCTGAGGCAGCCATTAGTGGCACAGACACAGAACAACAACAAGTAAACAAGTAAACAATAAACCAGTAACATAAAGAGGTAGCACAGTGGAGCCTGTCCGGGAGCAGGGAATCCTGGGAGATATACCACCGGCGATCAGAAGAGCAGGAAAGTGCAGTGGCCTTCCAGATGGCTTTAACCTTGACTGGCTTTGAGTGACCTCTGACCTTTAACCCTGACTGACATTGAGTGACCTCTAATATTGGTGGGATTTTACTTAGTCCATGTGTGAGGGGCTATGTTTAAAGAGCCCCTTCATAGTCATTAAACCATTTAGAAATCATTGCTTTGGTTGACTGACCTGTTGTGGCAAAAACAGTAACTTTCCCCACCTAGCGTTGCCTTTGGGAAAACCAGGCATGCAACATTTGAAAAGTTTGGCTTGGCTTGTCTTTTGTTCAAGAGAGTACTGGGATCTTGGCATTCTTTCTCTACAGAGCGCTCCCTACAGCTGTTGGGTATATAAAGCAACAACAATGCCAAAAAACAAAACCAGGGTCGCTTCTTTAAAACTGGAGTTGTTTCAAGGTGTCTTGAACACACCACTAGATCTGTGATAGAATTCTTCCATTCAGTTGTTTGACTGCTGTACTACACGGGTGCCCTGTGTGACTAGGGGCAGTGGGGTAAAGTTGACACACAAAGGGGAAACTCCGAGTCTTCCCTTCTTTTTCAGCCAAAACTTCCCCTCTCCTCACCTCACATTGTGTCTCAGGACACAGGAAACAACACCCCCCCCCCCCCTCCCCCCAACCACACGTCAGTTTACATAACACAGTTGACTGTCAAAGAGGCTGTGATGATCTCCCTCGGCTCAGATCTTGTCATGTTTAGAAATGAATCAAGACTACAAACTGGGTCATCAGTTTCAGAGTTAGCATAAAATATATCTGTGTCTGCACAGCACCTCCCCTCTCTCTTTTCCACAAGCTCTACATATCCTATGTCAAAGTGAGTTTTGTTATTGTCATTTCAATTGAATTACTATCATCATTTTGAGGTCTGAAGTTCCTACAAAGCCAGCCCATGTGAAAGACCTGTGAGGAAGGCACTGCCATTTCCTGTCTGAAGAAGGACCTGTCGTTAATTGTAAAAGGACAATTAATTAATGAACAAAAAAACTCAGAATACTACATTTCTCTTCAAATGTAGCTGTCGGCCAAGTCAGCCCTGAGGGGGTGTTTTACACAATGCCATCCAGCCCTCAGCCCCACTAAGCAAACATCACTGGTTTGTTTGGGACTACCAGCAAATAACTCAATGCCATTTCAGTGTCACACGCTGGGGAGGGAGGACACTCATGCCCCCTTTGTTGCACAGAATTTGGTTCATTGGTTTTTTTTTTTTGGAGAATTTTCTTCTTGATCTGTGAGGTTTGGTAATGGGTCATGTCATGGTATTATAGAGTGGGTCATTCCTTGCATTTGTGGACCACTGCTGGGAAGCCCAAGCATTGCACAGTACAAACAAATCTCTATATTATGACCCAGAACAAAACAAACAACAAATACCAACAAGAAGAAAATAGGAACATGAGCACAAATGAAATCCATTTTATGGAATTGGTCCAAAAATGCTTTTCATTTGTGCAAAGACAGAGGGGGAAAATGAAGGACAAAAAACAAAGGGAAGAGAACAGGTGGACTTAAAGCAGCACATACTTGGGAGTCGGGCGAATCTCTTGGCCATTTTTATACCACTTGAGCTCCACCGTGGGGTCTGCTAGATCGACTATAAGGCGGATTTTTCCACCTTTGTCCACCTGGTATGCTGGCTCCAGCTTCTTGGCAAAGGCTTAGGATGAAGGCAGATAGTTAAGCAGATAAGAAATCAATGCTAAACATGACTAACACTGAATAATGTTATTATGATCCTCTAACGACTGTCTGAATATATTCCAGACATTTCAGTCTTTTGCCTAGAATATATGTATTTTGTCTAATGTATAGTTCCACTAAATAGGTTTTTCGTTGTCTGTGACAGGATCTTTGTCAGGACTTTGTAGTGTGTGGTAGTAATTAGCTTTTCTGAAAGCACCTTCACTCTTCTTCACGACCTTCTCTGTTTTCTTGAGTCTCTTCAGAAGCCCACGCAGGTCAGTGATGCCATATGTGAAAGCGATCTTCTCATACTCATCAGGGCGAGCATTTTTCAGGATCTCCCAAACGTCCACCTCAGGGACCTCTTCCTGTTTTGGTTCCCTACGGAACCACAACAGACGAGGCAGGAAGACAGTGTGAGATAAAACGTTTAACTGACATATTTGCAACGTGTCCTAAGGAACTCAGGGTCAGTGGGAGAAGATGTAGCAGTGGTCTAAAATGCTGATGCTAACATGCTAAAAGTATCCTATAGTTTATGCTAATTCTTAAAGGTACTGTCTGTGATTCTGGTGAAAGGTTGTTGAGCCGAACAGTCAATTAAATGACCACAGCACACCTGTTCCTCAAGCAACATTTTGATTGGTTGAAATTGTTTGTCAGGATTGTGCATGTACGTGTACACAGAATGGGGTACTAAAGAACTGCGAGGACCGGAGTGATTCACTAAATTTCACACAATAAATTTGAACCTCAGACTGCACCTTTAAGTAAAAAACTTTCATTTGTTGCTGTCAACTCTTCTCTACCTCTCAGTTTCTCTACTTTCATTCTCTCTTTCCCTTTATAGATCTCACTTCCTGTATGCTTCTGTCTGCATCTGACTCTCTCTCAGCAGTTCCTTAGGACATGTCACCAAAGGGATGGGCTTGACCAAGCAGTCTGGCTACTGTCTGGTGGGACATGGTGATAAGTGAGGTCTTACGTGAAGGTGAGGTGAAGGATTTAGCCAAAAGTAAGAGGGATTCAGATGGCTGGGTCAAGTTTAGGCTCTTGCATAGTGTGTGGTGACTGGGGGTTGTGAAAACAGGGTTGTTTTTGAGCAAAGGAAGGATGACAGAGGATGTTTTTTGGGATCTGTAATAGAGCTTTATAATCATTTAGCAAAGTGCTAATAATCATGTTATAATGTCACTAAAGGGAAGGAGGGGGCACATAGAATAAAAAAAAAATAAAAAAAATGGATGCATGGATAATGTAACTGTGGATGTTTGGGTGGGAACAACTGATTATAACCATGTGCCCAGATAGCACCTGACTTTGAGGCGGATCTTTTGGTCAAAATTTGGCCAAGATCCAACCTATAGCCATTGTCTATCACTGTTTCTGGGCATGTGATAAAAGGGCTTAAAGGGGATGGTTTAAGGGGGAGGGATGTGATGTTCCACCTTCTTTAAAATGCAGAACACAGAAGGATCAGGTCGATTTCAGTGCATGACATGCAAACAGTTAAATGGGAGTGTACTGAGATAAGATAGCCTTCAGTAGGTACGTGAAGAGCAATCTTATCTGTCGTTCTCACCAGCTGAAATGAGCCCATCCCTTTGTCTGATCTTTGGGTTTAATCACATCAGGGTTGACTTACTTGCTAGTACTGCTGTTTTACGGCAAAGAGGTTAGGTTACAGTTAATCAAGAAGACTGGTTAATTAAGAATGATTGTTCAGGTTGTGAGAAGGCTGTTTAGTCAATATCAGACTCAAGGCAAACAGCTTTTCTTTCATTGACATTTCCTGAATGTCAGAAAGATTCCAAGGCCTACAGCATGACATTATTGCTTTCATTTCTATGTCTATTTTGTAAAAAATGAGATAAAATTCACTTACATTCAGGCAGTTATTAACTAGGCAATAGTAATGGCAGATATCGTTTCAACTTTGAGTTTTCTAGTTTGGAAATGATCATAAATAGTGATAACACTATTTTGCAGCTTCATTACCAAGAGGTCCAACAGCAAGTCAGAATTGACTGGAATGCCCTTATTGAGTGAGGGTCACTGGACCCTCAGTGGACGGGGTCATGTCCATCATTTCTGACCTCTGCTTGGATGAGCCATGAATGCCGCTTTAAAATGAAGTGTTACCACTCTACAGTCGGCCAACACTCTTGCTTGTCCACTTCCTGGAACTACATTCCATGCTGGGAAAGCTTCAAGATTGCTCATACTTACCAGCAGTTAGGTCTAATGTTATTATTTTTTTTACCTATGGTACTCTACTAACCTGGCGTTTCTGAATATGCGGGGAAGAAGAAGAAAACAGGTCCAAAATAAATGTAAAAATTTTCACTGAGGGATTTGGAACTGGCTCTGAATTTCTATAGATTTTCCTCACTATTGTACAAGACGCTATGATTTTGGAGTTATACTCTACAAAGCCAAGAAAAAGAAATATAAGTTCAAGTAATGGTAAATGACACTAAGATATAACAACTCTGAGTTCTTTTACTTGTTTTAGTTGCTAAAAATAAATTTGCATTAAAAGAAGTAAAGTAATGCTCAGTAATACAGAGTTATATTTCGCTTTATTTCACCTACACCATGGGTTTAAACTCATATCCTTTACAGAGGAATGAAGAGAAGAGAAGGAAAGACAAGAAAGACAACAAGCTCTAAGAGAAACCAAAAACAAAAACAAAAGAGGAAAAACTTAGAAGAAGAAGAAGAAGAAGAAGGAAGCCATGTCTGGGCTTTGCCAGAAAAAAAAAACAAAAATGTGCAAAAAATACTCCACCCAGTAGGGGGCAGACTGTAATTCTCACCTATGCTTTAGAAGACCACTAAAGTCAAGCTCGCCCGCATCCTCCTGGCCTTCACTGCTGTTATACAGACAAGAAGAGATTAATAGAAATGAATGGGGAAAACACAGACAGGCAGCTAAACTGAAAACAATGCTAAACAGAACAACGCAAAGTGGAGGTGGCTGTCTGCAATCTGTGCATTAGGACTGTGCTAACGCATGATTGGTGGCTTTGCACAAAGACCCTTTTTCGCCCTTCTTTCGAGTGCTTTGAGAACAAAAGGATTACACTGGCGAAAAACTGGGTTTGTGGAAGTGCTACCAAGAACAATCCCAGAAGCCACATTCTAACATCCTCACAAACATTCTGAAATGTTGCCTAGGCAACTTCATACAGATAGGATTGTAAGGATGTCTGAAGGGTTGAAACTTTGTACTTTTGCGTTGCTTTCTGGCACATTGTTGTTTACTTTCTAGGTGAGGAGATGCAAGTGTTGGCCTTTTGAACCGAACATATTAGAGTTGATTGGATTGGTCTGGTGATAACCCTTTTATAAATGGTTAATCATGTTCGCTTTGATGGAGGTCAGTTTTTCTTTGTGTCAAACCATGTTGGTAACTAAACTGAGTGCTATGTTTTAACTAGTCTAAATCATATCACATCAGTGTGAGCTTTTCATAAAGAAGCTTCAACCTACACTTGTGTATGCTGGTTGTGCACATTTAAGGCCTCTAAAAATGCTAATCACTGTGGAAAATGTGTCTTGCATTTCTGACTTTTCAAGAGGGTAATCCTATGCTACATTTGCATTGCATTAACTAGAAACTGAATTATATCTCTTCTAGAAAGCACAACAGGGGGAAGGCCTATTGTGATTTTTTTTTCCAAATCTGTGGTTTTAAAAAGAGAAGTATGCGTCCTGATGGTGGTTAGATCTTTCACAGTACCTTCTTTTGAACGCAGATCGAATGTCAATGTTACTTTGACCACTTTCAATTTCTGAAAAAGAATGAACCAAAAAAATGTTTTCTTTCACAATGAAAGAATACATAAGGATCTATTTCTACAAAAACATGTCAGTTAAACAAATTACAAACCTTTCACTTCCAGGTCAAAAGAGCAGCTGTCGAATTTGTCCTTGTAGGTCACTTCACATCTGTAGTTTCCTGCATAATTTGTTTTGGCCTTAATGATGTGCATCTCAAATGTGTGGATCTGCAATTTAAGAAAATAAAGACAGAGTCCTGATACTGAGCACAACAGCCTCAAAGACTAAAAGTAACACTATGTAACAATTCATTGCTTTTTGAGGGAGACCTATCCTTTTCTCTAGACTATTTGTTCTGGTGTCATCTTCAATTCAATTCAATTCAATTCAGTTTTATTTATACAGCGCCTTTTACAATAGTATTGTCTCATGGCGCTTCACAGAAGGAGCACCCAAGAGCAACAGGGGCAAGGAAAAACTCGCTTATGTGTCTTCAAATCAGTTTACATGGCATGCAGTCACATGAAGGGCAGATAACATTTTTATTCCCATCAGCCATACCTATGCATGCAGGATACTGCATTCAGGCACCAATGAGCTGTCCCAATAAGGGTCAGTCCCAATGAGGTGTATGGATGCTGTGAATGAGCTGTCCCAATAAGAGTCAGTCCCAATGAGGTGTATGGATGCTGTGAATGAGCTGTCCCAATAAGGTCAGTCCCAATGAGGTGTATGGATTGATGCTGTATGATGCCTGTCGAATGGAGCTGTGCCCAATAAGGGTCAGTCCCAATGAGGTGTATGGATGCTGTGAATGAGCTGTCCCAATAAGGGTCAGTCCCAATGAGGTGTATGGATGCTGTGAATGAGCTGTCCCAATAAGGGTCAGTCCCAATGAGGTGTATGGATGCTGTGAATGAGCTGTCCCCAATAAGGGTCAGTCCCAATGAGGTGTATGGATGCTGTGAATGAGCTGTCCCAATAAATGGGGTCTAGGTCCAATGAGTGCAGTGGTGGCAGTGGGGTTTATATTTTCTTGGGCCCTAGATTTTTTTGACTGGGCACAATTTTGAACCCTTATTGTCTCAGTGTACAAGGTGTACAGTGTACAAGGCAGCCTATAGTCTGTGCTTCTGAACTGATAACACAAAGCAGCTTCAAGTCACGTGAAATGTTAAATTGGTTGTCATGGCATGGACAGCATTTTTGTAATATTCAAATTTTTAGGGGGGAAAAATTGTGTGCTTTAAGGTGGCTAGTCTACTAGTTTTATGCCAAAAACTGAGGTGTACTAAATCCATCTTTTGTATGCTCCCCACAGCCCTCTCTTTTCAGTATTCCAAGATCTTCATTGGTTGTAACAAACTAACAAGAAAACCAGGGATCAACCAGGGACCCGGCAGTTTTGGACTTTGGGTGTTTTTTAAGGGTCTACCTCAGAAAATCAACTGGATTACACACACACAATCGCTGATTACACACACACAATCGCTAATTGCACACACACAATCGCTGATTGCACACACACAATCGCTGATTGCACACACACAATCGCTGATTGCACACACACAATCGCTGATTGCACACACACATTCACTGATTGCACACACACAATCGCTGATTGCACACACACAATCGCTGATTGCACACACACAATCGCTGATTGTTAGCCAGCACACAGGCTAACTGTTTCTGTTTCAGCAAACTGTTTGTTGACATGTTACCATTTCTGCAATGTATCACATTATAAATCATACGAGTTACAAGGGACAGTCTGTAATTGCTCTTGTACATTTTTAGCAGCACTTAAAAAAACAACAACAACATAAACAACCCAAGTCTGAGTAAATATGGATATCTGCACCTATAATGTCTTAATGATCTGTATGGTACCTAGTCCACTAGTTTTCATTGTGTTTTTAGATAGAGGGCTACTACCCTACTACTCCAGGTTTGATTAGGTATAGATGACAACAACTCTCACAGGCATTTTTTAGGCCTACCTTGGTGAAGCGGTCAAATGACTCCTTCAGCTGCAGGTGCTTCCCAGTCTTGCTTGCCAGGTCCATCCATTTGCCCTTGAACCATTTGATTGTGGGTTTGCGCAGCAAGTCCTTTGCCTCCACCTTGGCAATGAAGGTGATGTCCTCACCTGAGAAAACATTACACGTGAATGGCCTAATGAAGACTTGGCATGGATCAAATAATCAAGAAATGATCAAAGAATCAAATAATCCCTTGGCCTCCTTTTTCAGGACATTTACAGACAGTACAACGTAGTTAAGTCCAACACCTAGCCTCAACCTTGACCAGAAAATGTAGTCAATTGTGTCAACATTGCTTATTGTAGCTGTTATGCATATTGATCGGAGAATGTGCAAATAGTCTATCATGTGTTCACTACCTAAGTAAAGTGTGACCAAACAAACAAACAAACAATAAAAAAAATGTTGTTTTTTATGACACAGTGGAGTTAGATGTTTTCTCACCATCTCTATATGCATGCCATTGCTCACCTACTGAGATCGATGATGCTTCTGGTGGTTTTTCAATCAGGAGGGTGGAGAGAGGTGGAGTCTCAATTTGCTTGTCCAAGTCCTCAGGAGGTTGCCCCTCCCCCAAAGACCACACTGGCCAATCAGGAGAAAGACACATGTTATCATAACCGTCTCATTTTTTTTTCAGTGTTTAGTCATTGGATACATACTCACCATCCCCTGGGTTGCATCAGTTACACACACACACACACACTCTGACAGTCTCACACACACACACACACACACACACACACACACACACACACACACACTCTGACAGTCTCACATACACACACACACACACATATACACACACACACACACACACACACGGACGCCCACATACACACACACTTATCAACACACACTCTCACTTTCACATGGTACATTCATCAGAAAAACATAGCAAGCTTGACGAGCAGAGACACCAAAGCAACACTGCAAGCATGGACACAAGAAACAGACATGATTGACATGATTGATGGAACCCTGTGGAGAAGAATAAGAAAGACAGCAAAGAGAAATAGGTTGCCATAGTGATTGACATTGTGTCACAGTACGGAGCCCAATATTCTTTTTTCATGTAATATTGAGAGCTATTTATTTTTAGCTTTTTGTTTTTGCGTGTGATATAAACTGGGTGACTAGTAGGGGGACTCACGAGAGAGACTTGTGAACAAACTGTCACATTTATCACAGACAACATCCTGTCACACGTGTCATAATGCAGAACACTCTCTCGCCTCCTCAACCAGCCGTGAACCCTGCAGCTACAAGATGAACACTCAGCACAGCGCTCTGGCCTACTTGTGAGCGCTGAAGTCTGCTCCCTTTCCAGGGCTAAAAAAGCTTCGGCTCATTTCCCCATGGCATATGGAAAAGCTGACTGCTTCCTAAAAGTCTCATAGCTTCCTACAAGCAGTTGAGAGGAGATGGGAAGAGAGGCACCATGAAGCTTTAGGAAAGCCAGCCGCTTCCAACGCCTTTCCAGGCCCAGCCAACCAAGCCCCATAGAATACACACACTGAGCCTGGTTCCACTGGGCCCTTCGTCATGATGAAATGAACACCATGGGCATCATGGGAGTTTACTTGGTTAAACTGAAAAGCATCCAACTCCATTTATTCCTTTGCTTTCCTTCATGTAATTATATAATATAGTCTATATACCAGATATACCATCTCAGCCTCAGCACCCACTGCCACTGTGTGTCGCAGGCCGGTTCTGAGGCCTGGTTAAGAATGTGGTTCTATGTACCGATATAAGATAGGCTATGCCATTTCAGCCTGAGCACTCACTGTCTGTCTGTTGCAGGCCGGTTCTGAGGCCTGGTTAGGAATGCGGTTCTGAGCATAAGGTATTACCTGAGTCTTTTCTCCCTCTGGCGGACTCAGGCACGCTATCATCTAGACAGAGACAGAGAGACGTTTACAGCATATTATAGGAAATAGTACTGTAAAGGCGATAAGCAGCCAACACACTCAGACACAAAACACACTCACATACACAGATGTAACATACACACACGCACACATACACACACACAAATACACTAACACATGGCTAGTGTCGCACACGTGAGGACACGTGGACAGACAAGCACAGACAAACATATACTGTACATACATAAATACAAACAAACACTTTATACATTTGGGACTGGCCATGCAGGAACAAACAACACACAGCATCAAGCTTTGATTACTGGAATTTCATCATGATGCAATTTACCCTTGACAATCCTGATTTGCTAGAAAGCTAGAGATGTAATAACTTAAAAGTTATAAGTCTATAAACTCTTAACTTTACTGCGTGAAGTTGAGATGTGGCATCATGTTCCGAATTCCAAATTTGTTCACATAAATCTTCACTTATGTGTCAGAATCACACAAAAAACAGCAACAATGACAATAGAATGCACATAAGACAAGACACTTTGACATTTAAGAGGACAAGTGTGCCAACTAAACTACAACTATTAAGAGGACAAGTGTGCCAACTAAACTACAACTATTATGTTGTGTTAAGGTCCTGGAGATGGAACGGAATAAAACTTAAACATGTTTCTGTACATGTTTTGTTGTACAGTCAGACAGCTGCTTGTTTCTCAGTCACACTCAGAGGGATTTGCAGCATTGCATGAGTCTGTCACACATTCAAAGGGCTGATTACACCAGCTATAATGCTAACTGTGACTACAAACTTATAGCCTAGCTTCCATGAGATTGAGCTTGGTCTGGATACCTAGCTGTCATCTCGCACATGTGATCAAAATGCGTTGAGTGTTTCCTGATTTCGGTTTTGGGTGATGATGTTACAAAAGCCTGTTTTTGATTGGTTGCTTATCTTAGGCAAAGAAAAATAAGTGCAAATATGCCTGGTGGCCATACTGACCTGTAGTCACAGATCACTCACAGATCAGGATGGGTTTTCCCTGGTTAACAAAGTTGTGTAAACTGACTACACAGGCTAACATAAACAAAAGTCTTATAATGTTGATGAAAATTTGACTGGCTCAGCTTTTTACATTCTCTGATCAGAGCATGCAGAGTCACATGACAGAAAAAATCAGATTCCAATGGGATACTCCGGTAAATTTAATCAGATTTCTTAAAATCTGATTTCAATAGAATTTCTTGAGTTACATGACAATTTGTAACCGGAGTGACGTGAATAATCAGACTGAAATACGATTATTTGTTTGCGTGCAAATGCACTCACTGTTCATCTCAACATCATCATCAAAATATGGCTTGGGTTCAGGTCAAAAGAATTGTTGTAGGAGTACAATAGCCAGTGATGTCCTTTACTCCATTTGCTTTTCCTGACGACTTCCTGTTCTCTATTGTATTAGAATATGACACTCCTACATTTCCTGGCATCAATGTTTATCACAGTATTTATCTCCTGAAGGACTCCAGGGGGGCCTCATGTTACTGCGTTCACGTTGTGTTTGTGTCACACATCAGTGGAACTGGCCACACCAGACATGAAATTACTTCATTAAAAAACTAGATCTAAATACTTAGATTCTTAGAATACTTAGAAAACTTAGATTCTAAATTTGGTTTGCTGCAATGTTACTTGAATGCTTCAGTAATGCACCCTGGATAGCCCTGGGAGTATGACTTGAACATTTGAAGGTTTTATTATGTGCAACATGCGTCCTAAAAGCAACCCATAAAAGACTTTTGTTTTGTTTTGTTTTCTTGTGTGTTTGTTTTGTTTGTTTGTTTGCTTGTTTACTGCTGGTAGTACTCTTGCTCTTGTCAAGTGAGCTTTGACATGCGATGCTGCAGGTTCCCTTAAGAGTGTAATAGCTGAAACACTGTTCTGTTCTGCTCTATGAGTTGGGTCAGAACTAGCCTACTGCTGGAGGATGAACAAAGAGCTCTTACTAGGAAGATCAATAGACAGTTTCTTGTGAGAATGTCCATCCTCTGTGGAAGAAAGCAAAGCATCGTGGGTAATCAATTATTTCTTTCAATATGATGAGAGTAGGGCAGAATAGTGAAGAGGGCAGCCTTAAATAATATGAAAATGTGCAGTTTACGAAATAGCATAAATCCAGTAAATTAACACAAAATTCAATCTAATTTCTACAGAATAACTCGATTTTAGAGTCATTTATGACAAAAACTTTTTTTTGACATAAAAATACATGTGAAAAAAAGGAATGAGAGAACTATTGTTTATAACACAAATAAAACATGGACATTGCTTTCATCTGATTTGCATATATACATAAATATCATGCAGAGGAGGAATGCATGATTTTATCTATACACTGCTAGATGTGTCCCACATCTATGCCTTTATATGGTTTTAGACACAGCATATAAAGGCTTGTGTGCTTGTAGGAACAGGGGCTGAGCAGAGATTATAACCAGGAGTCTCACACCTGCAGTTTGCTGTACATATGTATCAACAATACATAGTACTCAATTAGTTTCAAAGGCACCTCTCACCAGCAATAGCTGCCTGTTTTCGATTGCATGATCAGTTATCAAAGAGGCATCTGGAGGATGTAAATCACACGTACACGTGTGTGTTTTCACACCTGCCTCGCGAAATAGATGGTTGATATATGGGGTTCATCGTTGTATGCGTCACCATGGCAACTGGAACTCTAGAAAGTATGCTAATGGATGCCTCTTTTAGGACGGTCTCCAGAGTTTCACACTACTAGTCTCCATAGCAACTGTCAGCTGATTAAAAAAAATCCCTTTTTTGTTTTATTTTATGTTCTGTTATTTTAGTTTGGAGGGGTGGAGGGTGGGGTGGGGTTACCAACCTGCAGGGGGTGGTGGTGAAGGGGTGCTGGCTGTTGCGTCATCATCTTTATCTGCAATAAAG
The DNA here is from genome assembly GCA_015244755.2 of Tenualosa ilisha. NCBI lineage: Eukaryota > Metazoa > Chordata > Actinopteri > Clupeiformes > Clupeidae > Tenualosa > Tenualosa ilisha. Next base: position 273,166 of record PYXC01001673.1, read on the forward strand.
GTATGATTGACACATAGACCCACCTATCAATGCGTTCCACGTCCAAGAAGAGGCGGGCTCACATGACAAGCAACACCAATCAAGACAGGACAGTGGTGACCAAATATTCAGTACAACACCCATGTGTGACATGACTGAATGAGATGCTAGTGTGTGTGTCTATGGAACAGCTAGAGAGTGTAGAGAATGAGTTGTGCCAGTAACAGCATGCAGTTGTTTAGATGTGTGTTCACCAGAAAGGATGCATGACTGTGCAGTATGTGCTAGTATGACTGTGTTTGTAAGTACAAGTGTGTTTTAGTGTGTTTGTGTGTGTGTGTGTGTGTAGATCTGGAATGATGCTGCTGTGGAGTCAGAGCGGCATGCGTGTTTGGAGCCACAGGTAGGACCAGGCGCTGAGCGCACACTGCCAGTGAGAGCCCATCTAGCAAGGCAGCAAGGCGGCCATTTTGAACGAGCACAAGGCCCAACCATGATACAGAGATGGTGTGTCAAGATGTTAGATTCATGGGTAACTTTTTCCACACATATACATCTTCAACACAGACCCCCCCCCCCTCCCCCTCTCTCTCACACACACACAGAGCAAAACAAAACAGTATAAACATCTGACATAAATACAGACAAGTTGCTGAAACAACATACTGATACAACATAGAAACACTGGTAACAGAAAACATATACACCATTGACTGTATGCATGGTGCACACATACACACACACACACACACACACACACACACACACACACACACACATAGACACGTACTTAATCCATGTGTAGACCTATACATACAGTGCACATATACATTTATATGCACAAACAAACATAAACAAATCATCAGCAGGTCACAGTACACACACAGAGTACAGAAACAGATGCACTGACACACTCCATGTGTTTATCCACATCTCCACAGACACGCTGTGTGACTGCACATGAGTACATCCACACAGACATAAACACATGTGTGTCTGACTGCACACCTGGAGAGGGTTGGGGTGGGGTTATCACCATGACTACCGGCTCAGAATCAGCAGCCTTCTCAGCAGTCACGGGGGGAGCTGGTCGGGATGAGGCTAGTATAGGTTAGAAACACACACACACACACACCACACACACACACACACACACACACATACAGACTGACCTTGCCTGTCTCTCTTTCTTGCATACACACACACAAACATACACACCACACACACACACACACACATACACACCACACACACACACACCACACACAGACACACTGGCCTTCTCTGTCTCTTATTCTTGCATAGACACATGTACAAACACCTCCCAAATAAATGACAAGAACTCTCAGAAGGTAAAGTTCCATGTCATGGGCTGTTTGCATCAAGGTGGGGCTCCATGGCCTGTATACAGTGTTGGGCAGCTACTCCACGCTACTGGGGTTAAGAGAGTTATCAGATGAAGCCTCGCTACGCCAAAGCTACCTGAAGACCAAATGTAGCAAGCTAAGTTACAAAAAAACTGTAGAAGTAGTTTCTACATGTGAAGATACTTTTTAATTTACAAAAAAGGACTATACATAAATGATCCAACCTTCTGCTAAGACTCTCTCAGTGGCCACACTAACACATCTCTCCAATAGACTTACAATAGTAACTAACTAATAGTAAGTAATCGTACTTTTAGAAGTACTTTTAAAAAGTTTATAAAACAATAATCTTTGGTGTTATTTCCACATACTGTACCCAGGATAGAATATATGGGAGAATAGTTTGTATGTGTGTACTGTATTGGTCCTGAAAAAAGCCTGATTTCCATACGGTTATTCAGTATTTGATGATGCCTACAGCATTTGCACTACAGTCTCTCTACTACACGATGCTTTCTCATATGATTCTACTATTGACATTTACTATAATGTGCACCTGTGAGTGATAGAAGACACAGCATTGTTTTTTGGCCTATAAACTGTGGACATCTCTCATGCAACAAATGCAGGACATTATTGCATAGAACTGATCTTCCATGTATGGCCTAGATGGAAGATGTGCTGCTGTGAGCTGATGCTCTGAACATGTAGCTTATGGGAAAGCTACCACAGCACATGGACAAAAAAATAACGAAGCAAATGAAAAGCTGTCAGATTCAGAGGATAGCTTCCCTACAGCCACGCTACTCACAAATGTAGTTAAACTAGTAGCTTTGCTACTTGTAGTGAAGCTATTGCCCAACACTGCTGCATATTGCTGTCAGCAGACTTAATAAACATACTAACCTCAATATTAACATTACTTCAGACCCAAACTATAACAGTCTCAACACTAGAAATACCATTGCATAGTTTGTACACAGTTGGGCTGTTGAGTAGAAGTATGGCTGAAAAAGCCTCAAGGTGCTTTAGGCCAAGTAGAAGCTGATGCTCAAATCTTTTGGATTCCCACGCAGAGCGCAGCAAGGACAGTTCTCATCACCGGCACACACACTGTTTCAAGCCAATCAGTCCCTTCACACATGCCCTTGGCTCCGCTAAAAAAACAATCAGGTTTTGCTTTTGAACTTCATTCAGAGAGAAATTTGATAGAAGATTTGGAATTTGGGTTCAGAACTCAAAATCTGGAATATGGAATTCAGAATTCAATATTCTGGATGTAAAATTCAGAATTTGGAAAACAGAGTTCTGGAGCAGGACAGTGTGGTTTTGGGGGCACCTGAATTGAATCAGTGAACTGTGTAGGATCCAGAACCTGCTTTTTGAAAGAATGTTAATGGGCAGAGACTGAGCTGCACTTACCCGTGGGAGGAGAGGCGTTGGGGGCCTCCCCTTTACCTCAACAGACTCCACTGGTTCCAGATCCTTCACCTCTGCTACCATTGGCGGGGCAGCCTCGGGCCTTGCAGCAGCCATGATTGGCCCTGCGTCTGTGACCTCAACCACAACTGGCTCTGGCTTTGGTGTGGTCGCTTCTGCCACTGGCTCTTGCTCAGTGACCTCTGTCACGATTGGCTCAGGCCCCGTGACCTCAGCCCCCATTGGCTGGGGCTCTGTGACCTCGGTCACAACCGGCTGTGGTTCGGTCACTTCCTGCCCATCAGTGCCTGCAGGGCCTTTGCCCTGGGCTACAGCCTCTGCACAGCAAACACAAGGCCCATCTGGAGCAGCCTGCCAGCCTGAAGCCTGAATGCCAGCCACAGCCCTGGCAAGCACACATGCAGCACTTAAGCTGAGTATGAGGTGCCGGACACAGACACAGATTGGCAAGAATCTAGGCTTAATGTATGTAGCCTATATTTCCTATACATCACTTAGGCCTCCTATATAGACTTATACAGACTAGACTATATAGACTAGTCCTATATAGTCCTATATGAAATATGTCTTGCATCATTAGAGTCTTGGACTAGTCTTAGTCCACATAATAAGCCGGACCAATGGGCTCAACGATGTGAATTAAATATTGATGCAAAGATAATTATAAAGATAATTAGCCTTTATGCCCAGACTAGCCTTCATCAATGCCAATATATGTCTATGAAGCTGATGAAGAGCACAGGTGTTCATGGGGTGTTCACATTGATGAGTGAACTGGACCAAATATGCACGGAATGAATCTGTTAAATTGAACAAGTTGTCCTAATTAGGACAGTTTTCGTTTAGATTACGTTTGGAATTGTTTTGATTTAGAGTTTTGATGGGGATGAAAACAGCTGTGTTCCATCACTATGATCTATCATCCCAGTCATACCATACCTTAAAGGGAGCTGGACTGCATACTTCAGTACTTCAGTGCTTCCAGTACTTATTTACATTGAGAGTCTCCTCAGTAGGCTACATCTCGGCAGCTCCTCATACAAACTTGCCACACACACACACACACACAGATTGAAAGCATGGGAGAAACCAAGCCTCCAAATGGTAAAGCGAGCACATGCACATGCTCAAAAGTGCACATTATGTTGTATGTCTGTGTGCGTGTGTGTATGTGTGTGCGTGTGTGTGTGTCTATAAGAGAGGAAGACCAAAATAACTACACAATGGGTGAATCACAAGTGAAAGGTGAACAGCCGAAGAGTCCTGTGGTGGCAACCCACACAAACACACACACTCACTCGTGAGGTCAGAGAGATGTGGGGAGGACAGCGTGACAAAGAAGCAGACGGAGGGACACACGGACACAGGAAGGAAAGGAAAGACGGACACAGACTGGAGGAGGGAACAGGGGATAGAGAGAAGAGGGAGTAAAGGGAGGTACAAGAAAAGAAAATAGGAAAGCACAAGATGGAAAGATGTAACAGTAGAGAGAAAAGGAGAGAGAGAGAGGGAGAGAGGGAGAGGGAGGGAGAGAGAGAAAATCTAAGGGAAGGACACATGAGAGCTGACAAAGATCTGCAGTAAGGAGGGTGTGTGTGTGTGTGTGTGTGTGTGTGCGTGCGTGTGTGTGTGTGTGTGGGGGGGGGGGGGGGGGGGGGTAACAAATACGGATAGAAAGACAAACAGAGAGAAATGAGATGGGAGGCGGGGGGCACAAGAGTGGCACACTGCCTTTCTTGCACCTACCTGTCGGGGAGACACCTCGAGAGCAATCTCAGGTGTGACTGCTGTCTCGCTCACTGGACGAGCACTGTCTGAGTGTGTGACAAACACAGCGTAGATGCAAGCGCCGCCACAGATACACACACATACACACACACACACACACACACACACACACTGCCTTAGAGCATGGAGAACGTTGAGTGCGCATACACACACGCGCACACACGCGCTCTCTCTCTCACTCAGCGCATACACACTCATGGACAAGTAGATACACACTTGCATGCAAACACTGTTGCATTTCCATAGCAACACAGGTCAAGTTGCCGTGCAACACATTGTGATGGTGGGTGCGCCATCAACGGGCAGCGGCAAACACAGACTTGCTCTGACTGAAACATAAAGACACACACACACACACACACACACACACATTTGCCAGCACACATACAGTCTGCAAACTCACACTTGTTGCCATCCATGTTGAAACACACACATTTACTCTTTCTCTCGCTTCCTCTCTTTCTCGCTCACTCTCTCTCTCTCTCACACACACACACACACACACACACATACTGGTCATGGTTCTTGTGAAGAGCAGTGAAAAGGTCCTTATAAAAGCATTTTTTCCCCTGTGATGGGTTGGATAAGGCCGTATTCTTCAAAGGCCAACCAGGAAGAAATGGATTGAGACCAAGGCACAAAGGGTGCGCTAGTCATGTGTAAGTTTACACACACTGAGGGGTTAGATATGAGGTTAGGACTCACCTACTTACTTCCTTTTTTATTGGAGGTGTCTACCAGAGCTGAAACATGTCGCTTGTATTCTCATGTTCTCATGCATTGTTTGTTTCTGTTTCATAGTTCGGGGAAATATTTTTCTGCTTATTCAGTTGGTTTCATGTCAACTCACTTTGGATTGCTCTCAAAACTCACTCTGTGCCTCTGAGTCTCTCTCTCTTTCTCTCTCCCTCTCTCTTTCTCTCTTTCTCTTTCTGTCTGTTTACGTTCATTTTGTTTTCTAATACCATTCAGACCCTGCCATGAGAAGGCTCTGGAACTGAAACTTCAAGGTCAATCTGTTTGCCTGGGATGACAGCCACTGACACTACTTGTGGTCACATGTGCTACCATCGAAGAACAAAATGTGTGTGTGTGTGTGTGTGTGTGTGTGTTTGTGTGTGTGTGTTTGGGGGGGGGGGGTAATTGTCAGCTGTGTCAACATCACCAGATACCCTCACTGATCAGTCGCTGCAATGCTAAGTTCCGCCTACCACCACATCTCAGAATCAAGCAAGGCCACCACCACATTTTTCCCTGTCCGTTCTCACGTTTACACAGTGATCTCTGCAGTGATTGTGTTTTCACATTTGTGTGAGGGGCCCAGTCACATCACACCTCAAGTGAAAGGGAACGACTCTGTAATTACTCTGGCCTGACAACCTTGTCTAGTAAAAAACAACGCAACCCCACCCGGGCCAGGCTGAGTGGCTTGTTTACACCTTAGTCCTAATGTGATACTCTCCTCGTCTCCTCTGAATGCTCGTGGTCCGGTTCTAAAGTTTCTGAGTAAACTGCGGAGGGTCAATGCCAGCTTTGGCGTCAAGCATGTGAGAACGTGGCCACTTGGCCCTGACAAGTGACTGGTGGCTTTAGCTCATTAAATATAGACCTCAGGTGTCTGTAGTACAGCAGGGAACAAACCCAGTGACTCATCTGTCCTCACTTCACCCCCCTTTTTTCTCCCCCGCTCTCTCTTCTTCCACACCTCTTTCACCTTTTTCTCCTCATCCCTCCTTTCCTCTCCTGCTCTTGTTACTCGAATCACCTGTTCACTCCTTCTCTCTTTTCCTCTTTCTCATCCGTTTGCTAAACTGCTCTTTGAATTCTTGAATGCTTGTCTGTTCTTCTTTGAGGAGGCTGTGCAGTTTCTAGTGCAGTGCAAGGATCTGGAGTTTGAATGTGGACAAACCAATGAAATTACTCACCTTCTGGGGTGCCTTCATCTGCAGACAGAGAAAACAAAGACAAAGAGGGGTTTTACTGCCAAGATAACTCACAGTTCAGCTTTACTGTAATGCATACTGACGACACAACTGTATCTGTACAAAGATGTGTTACGTGACCAAATTACGGGCTTATCTGAAGTCATACAGTCATGAGTTTTCCAATTCATGTGCTATGCAGTGACCTCTGATTGGTAAGCTTCTGTATTCCTGAAACTTTAAGGCTGGGAGTTGCTAATATTGACATAAGTCGTAAGATCCTCTGAAAATCTCATGGAATTTTTTTTTTTGGACTCGTGTGAGTCCAAAGATTTCCAAAGAATGCCAAACCCAAGGCAAGGCCATTCTCACCTACATTCCCAGCGTCTAGACACTCCCCTCCAATCTTAAGCTGGACTTTCTTGGCCTGTTGGCTGGCTGATAAAAGACTCCTATCTGAGCTGACTAAAGACCAACTTAACCCCGTCTGAAGGGCTCTAACTTGGGGTCACTGTTGATCAATGGGTGCGTAGATCTTCTAAAAGGCTGGATGGACAGAGAGGATTTAAAGATGAAGAGAGAGCTGTATTAGAGAGGGGGAGCAGGGCAGCACTCGGGGAGAGAGAGAGAGATGTGTAGATCCTCTGAAAGGCTGGATGGACAGAGAGGATTTAAAGATGAAGAGAGAGCTGTATTAGAGGAGGGGAGGAGAGAGAGATCCACACCTGTGGGTTAAAGTCCCCGTTGTCACAGACTGTGGCTGTTTCCAAAATACCAAACTGCATACCCGTCATATACTGATCTCTACTGAAATGAAGAACTTTTCAGTAGAGGTCATCAGAGGAGGAGGATGAAGTACAGAATGCATTTCTGAAATAGCTTGTGTGTGACAAAGAGAGGAAGAGAGGAGGGCAGAGAGCATGAATGTATTTGTGTGTGTGTGTGTGTGTGTGTGTGTGTGTGTGTGTCTATCCTTGTTTACAGATCTACCAATGACTTTAAAGGGCCATGGGACTTTGCACAAGCCCATCCTCCATCACATCTTATCAGCGGTCAAACTTTCATTCATACTGACCTCACCACTCTGGCCGCTCACGATTAGTTATTTATACACCGTGTTCATTTATAGCCTACACACACACACACACACACACACACACACACACACACACACACGCACATGCTGTGCAAACACTGATGCCCCCTTGTGGTTAAAAGTGGAATTGTGGAAGAAGTGACCAAACCTCACGTATATCCCCTGATGTCATTTTTGGCATAATGCGCCTTCGCCCGCCGGTCCGAACGCTCACTGGTCAGTTTCCACAACCTGAGTACCTCTGCACTGAAACAGCCTGGCACCTCGGCCTGTGAATACCACAGCCATGCCAGCAGTGGGGCAGAAAGCTTTGCTTTGGGGCTGTTGTTAACGGCGCTGTAGGCATACGAGGCATGGGACATGGGTGAGAGCCCAGAGAGATAAGCCCGTTGGCGTCCAGAGCGTGTGTGTTCTCATCTCTCCTGTCCTGTCCTGTCCACCCTTCAATCCCTTCAGCACCCAAGCGCACACACACACACACACACACACACACACCACACACACACCACACACACACACGCACACATACACACACACGCACACACACACACATACACACACACAAACACACACAACCCCCTACTAACCCCCATCTCCATATCAACCTATTGTGTTGGAACCTTATGTCCAGAGATATCCACCTGTCATCGTCCCCTTGCCCAAAAGGCTTTGATCTGTGTGAAACAATGTTAGGAACAATGCAAGGAGGGACAACTGCAGTCGCTAAATTTGATGCTAGCGCTTCTGGTGCTCTAGAAGCTTTGGTTTTATGTAACATGTTGTTGACTGCTTGGTGTAGTAAAAACAGTAGATATGCTTGAAACAATGATGTAAAATAAAGACATTTTAAAGACACACAAGGCCTCATTTTTAGGTTAATTTATCAGTTTTGTAGTCACTTCAGTGATTAAATGGCTCATTACGTGATGAATGAACATCTCTCTGTCGCCTCTAGAATAGATTCCGCAGACTTGCGGGATCATTTGCACACTTGCAGGATCCTAAACAGCGAGGCGGTGAAAACAACACTGAAGCTGAATGAAACCAAAATGACGTTTGTTACCAGTTTGTCAGTTAGCGAAACACTACGAAATCATGCTGGTTCCTATTCTTTGGTTTGCAAACAAATTCACATAGATTAGTGAGAATGTACAATGTTGTAGCAATTTTTTAAAAAAATCAGCGACTGTATGCCTTTAAAAAGATAAAAACAATTTTGTGAACTATGTATGGACCTCACCCCCTATGTATGGACCTCACCCCCTCTGCAACCACGCCCATTGCATCCGACTCCACAGTGTAAAGCTGGAAGACTGCTCTCAGAAGCTTAACAGATGCCTAGATTTTAGACATAAAGTCGGATGTTTATATAAAAAAATATATTTTAACTAATCATGCTTTACAAGTGCTTTACAAAAATGCTATGGAAATAAACATGTTGATGCATTAATCAGACTTCAAGACAAAAGAAAAATAACCTGTTTAGTTTTTTGTTTCATGTGTGTGTCAGTGTATGCATTTTTACCTCTTTCATTTCAGCCAGAGCCAGTTGCTCTACTTCCTCACAAGAGAGGAGAGAGTTGCTCTACTTCTTTACCAATTATGTTTAACTACTTATGACCAGTCACATCTTGATCTGTGTCCCCATCGTCTTTAAAACAAACTCTCTGAATTACACACATGAAAAGACAAATATATTGAATGTCTCTCTCTCTCTCTCTCTCTTTTGCCACCACAATCTTC
>PYXC01001673.1:292500-357500 GCA_015244755.2 Tenualosa ilisha
GAGCCGAATTTGGACTCTGTTAGTGACACGGATATTCATAATAATTAGTATTATTATGAATAATGGCCCACAGAGAGACGCTTCGCCGCTTCGTAATAACACGCTATAAGTGATCTAAAGTTGGTGCGCTAGATTATCCTCTGCCGTCGTTGCGTTCTCTGATCCCTGCTGGCTCCGGAGGACGCGAAGCGTAGCACAACTGAAGCGGTAGGTCAGCTTCCTCTTGACTTTCACAATCTCTCCCGACTGCGCGTAATTGCGCAGAGCGCGTGACATCTTTTGGTAGGTCATGGGCCGTCTGTTGCCTTTCCTGCGGCCCCAGAGCTCGGCAACGCGTTCCTTGTTCTGCGACGAAAAGGAGAAAACTCCAGCGGAGGCCGAGGGCACCCACGCCACGCAGTGGGCCATCCCTGGGTTCTCCAGCATCTCAAACAAGAAGTGGAAAAGACGCAGCTTCCTCCCTGGAAAAGACGTTCATTTTTCAAATAACAAAGAAAAAGTCAAGTCAACTAGCCATGACATAATCTACAGTTGATAAGATCCAAGTTTGGCCATGATTTAAAACAGCGGTCTGAGGTAATACACATATGAGTGAATGTTAATGCCTCAAAGAGATATGTAAAGCACAGGCTGATAAACATTTGTGGTTAGGAATATGTGGCAGTTACAGGTAAAGCTGGTTGGCCTTCAGGCATTGTTCCCCTAGGCTATAATTGCTAGTGAGCCATGATACTATCTACAAAACCACAGGGTTAAAAAAGGAGAACTTACCTCTCTGTGCAGGTGTGCTGCTGCCCTTTAGTGACCCGTCAGATCTTCCAGGTGTGGGGGTGTGCATGAACGGGGGCAGACATGTCCCAGCCAGGCGTGGCAGGAGGGCTTTCCCCGCACTCACACCCAAGTGTGAAGGATGTTCCCCAAAGGTCTGGGGCGACAGGTTGGGCTTCATGGTGTCCTGGACTGAGAGACAGAGCCTGGATTCCACTGGAAGTAACTGGGATTCCCCGTTCCTTGTACACTACAAAGACAGTATGTTTATTTAGAGATGGCTGCCAGTGGTCTTCTCTTCCCTGTTCACTCACAAGTAACATACTAGATTTAGATGGTTCTAGATTGATTTCGTTTACATCTGTTTATATTGATTTAAAGTCCCCTTGCATTTTCTTCATGTCATAATGTAACAGATTTTGATGGTAAACATAGTCACACCTGTAGCCAAGCTAACTTCGTAAAGGCAGTCATGCCAACACTTTTTGCAGGGTGTTGACTCACCAGACTCACCATTGCCATTGTATTTAACTGTGTTTATGTGTCAGTCAAATGACAGTGGAAATGACCATTGCTGGTTCCTATCCTGACTTGTAAAAAAGTCCACATATACTGGCATTTGCCACATATACTGGCATGTTTTTAACTGTAGGACAAAGGATAAAAAAAGTACACAACTGAAGAATTTAATAATCTAAACGACAGGCAAAGCCAGTCAGTGTCCCCAACAAACCTTAGCCATGAGTCAGATTTAACCGTCATGATTCAGCCAGTCATTAGGTTTAAGTGACCTTAGGGCTCAAGGCTTAGGATGGCCACTAAAAGAGACCTTAGAGATTAGATCGAGTTTACAGTGAAAAACATTGCAAAATTCTTCACAAATATTTTATATTATACTATATGATATTCTTTGCAAAAACACCGCCTCAAAATTGGCATTTTTATCGCAGAAATTCACTAAAAAATCGTGAAATCCTGGAGTGACTGCTTAGAGACGACCCACCAGACCTCTCATGATATTAAGTTTGGCAGTAGGTGCATCATGCTTGAGTTTGCAAATAGATCTTTGCTTAGTTTTTGTTGCACTTATTTTCCTCTGTGCCCTTTACTAGATTAGAGACCATAGGACCACAGCCCTTTCAGTCAGAGATGTGAGGAGAGGAGAGGATATCACACAGGATATTAGTCATGCTCATTCAATTCAATTCAGTTTTATTTATACAGCGCCTTTTACAATAGTATTGTCTCGTGTCGCTTCACAGAACGAGCACTCAAGAGCAACAGGGGCAAGCAAAACATTCCCCTATGTTCAGTTAATCTAGGAAGAAACCTTGGGCAGATCCACGACTTAAGGGGCTAACCCAACTGCCAGGGGTCATGGAGAAAAATTACAATCAGTAGTAACCATGACAGACTACAAGTTGCCTATGGTTTTAGCTAAGGTTCATAATAGTTAATAATTGAGTATTATCCCACTTTACATTACATGGTAGTCAGTCCATAGGTGGTTATCAGGAATTATGGCTGGACAATGTAGCAGCGGCCAGACATAGTGTCAAACTCAAAGGAGTGAGATGGGTCATGGGGGTAACAGTAAGGGTCCATCTGACAGTGCTATTGTGAGTCTTATTCTTCATTTTAAAAACAAAATGGCACAGTTACACAACTTGATGGTTTTTTTTAATGACAATGCTGACTAAAACCTTGAGAGACACTGACAGATTTTATTTCATTTAAGGGTAAGTTATGATTTAGGTCTAATTTCTATTTGAATTCAGTGATGTCACACAAAATAGCCAACGTCCTGTATTTCTGCATGTTCCAGACAGAAAGACACAGCTAAATAGTGTTACATTTCAGACAAAAGGGAAGACAGGAAAAGATTGAGATCAGTCAGTCTGTCACCCCAACCCTCCAGTCCAGTGAAATTAGGTCATTACTGATCAGTCAGTCTGTCACCCCGACACTAATCCAGTCAAATAGAGTCTGAGATCAGTCAGTTTGTCACCCCGACACTAATCCAGTCAAATAGAGTCTGAGATCAGTCAGTCTGTAATCCCGACACTAATCCAGTCAAATAGAGTCATAACCGATCAGTTAGTCTGTCATGCTGACCCTAATCCAGTCAAATAGAGTCATAACCGATCAGTTAGTCTGTCATGCTGACCCTAATCCAGTCAAATAGAGTCATAACCGATCAGTTAGTCTGTCATGCTGACCCTAATCCAGTCAAATAGAGTCATCACTGCTCTTGAATTGTGGAATGTAAATATTGAAGTTGACAGCATCGCTAATCAAACACAGTATCCAAACTGCATCTATAATAAGGAGAAATTAATGTTGAATAATTGAATGTTACTCATGCCATTACTTGTTAGCAGTCAAAACAGCACAGAAGCAAAACATGTTTTCTTAGACATCATCCCAGACAAATGAATTTGTAGACAGCCTTGGGCTCTGCATCAGTGAGCCTCCACCTCACGCCCCGCCCCACTGCATGTAATCTACGTGGCATTATAAGGAACTCAGTATTCCCACAGGGATTATAAACTCCAAACCCTTAAAAGAGATGCCTCTATGGAGCCCTTCATAGACTTCTGTAGTTTCTCTTCATGCCCTGCAAACCAGGTAAGTCTCTGAGTGTTACCTGCTCGTGTGTGTGTATTGAGAGCGACGGCTGGAGTGCTGAGCCCATGAGGCTGTACGTGTCCTCCTGGCCCAAGCCCCTCTCCTCCTCAGACATCACGTGGGGAAAAGACATGGCACACACTCTAGCTGCTCCAGGGGTTGAAAAGCAACACAGCGTTTGGAACAAAATGTTTGGTATCACTTCATTTGTTCAACGTTGTCAACAAGAGAGACATGAGCCTGTCATAAACAGGATATGACTATTTTAAATGTTAATGACTGTTGTCTTTAAGTGTCTTTTGGTTTTTGTAATGTAAAGTTGATGCTATTTGGGGTGCAAAAGCAAAATACAACTTTGTCACCAATGCTCACAAGCGTCACCAATGCTCACAAGCGTCACCAATGCTCACAAGTGTCACCAATGCTCACAAGTGTCACCAATGCTCACAACCGTCACCAATGCTCACAAGCATCACCAATGCTCATAAGATGTCATGTCGTGTTTATTGCAGCCTTATGACACTCTTATGCCAGTGACGTCAAGTTATGTGTAAAAGGGGGAAAGACGCCACTTAAGAGCTCTTCTTCAAAAAGGCTGCATCAACCACTTCAATTCAGTTTCATTCATCTTTTTAGTGATTTTCAGGTAACATCAGGGGAGCTGCAGTTAGGTTGATGTTATCTGATTCGTCTTTAATATGTTAACTAAAATGATTGATATTTACTGAAAAACACAATAAAGACGCATCATTTTTGCATAATTTTCGAAAACAGAGATAGTGTTTTGGAAAAGAGCTTTTCAAACTAACTGAAAACAATTATACCAAAAGATGGCAAAAGTTAGGAGCTGCAGAGTTTGTGCAAACGAGGGTAGCTGACAGGTGTGCTTTGCTGACAATGGAAATGTTACAGATCTTTCAGTCTATATGAAAAGGAATGTATATGCCAATCAGTAGTGCAACACAAACAATAGCAATAATGGATTTCACATTCAACATCATTAAACGCAAAGATGGTTGTCAAAATATGTCTAAAAAGTTGAGAACCATAACAGATCAATATGACATAGTACAATATCAAGAGTTCTGGTTACACACTGTTTATGTCAGAAATGCATCAGAATTGTGCCTATCCAGTTGTATGTACTTTAATGTACTTTTCCTTCTATAGATGGACCTGGTGGCAGTATGAGCTCTCGTCTGCGGCGTTAAAGGAAAAGAACTGTGTGGTGTTCTTCACACGTCAGTGGAGCTGAGAAAGCTGTTGCACTGGCAGTGCTGGTGTTTTGATATTTGTGTAGTGTAGTGTAGTGTAGTGTAGTGTAGTGTAGTGTAGTGTAGTGGTGATCATGCAGTGGTGTCATTGGTTACCTTTATCTCTTTCCAAAGCTTCTTGTTTGTAATGTTCGTCTAGAAACTCGAGTATTACTTCAAGATCTGTCATGCATGCCGATGAGGAAGTCTGATGAGAGTTTCACACACACACACACACACACACACACACACACAACACAGACACATGCATGAAAGCTCAGAACAGTTCACTTGGATATGCATCCACATTAAAAGAGGATATTAAATCTAAAACAGATGAGACCATAGCAGTAAACCCGTTCTTACCATGATAGTCTGTAGTGAACCAACTTCCTTTTACAGACTGTGTCAGCAAACTGCAACAGAAATAGGCTATTGGTTAACAGCCCCACTGACACTACTGACCCTCCTACATGTGATAGATGAACCCAAAGAGAAGAAAAACGTGCATTGTACCCGTGAATCCCCTATAACATCATAGATGTTATTAAAGTTACCATTTAAATTGAAAACACTATTAGAGAGGAAACTGATAACGATACAGTGGGTGAATTCTCTGATAAATACACAGCCCTGCTTGTCAAGTATGAGGCACTCATATGGCCTACCACAAACCACATTATCTATTTTAATATTTTGGTTCAAAGTGGTTAACATCAACTTGGCAACATTGATGTTTTTAAGGGTGTTGTTTTAAACTAGATACCTACATATTGGTTTGGTCTTCTGATGTTACAACTCACTGCTGCCTAATCCTATCATGTTAATAAATCATTAATGCAAAGCCTGTAAAGGTATAATCACATCACATCACATCTATTACATAACAGTACCTGTCATCTATCACATAACAGTACCTGTTTTGCATGAGCAGAAGTGTCTAAAGTGTTTAAAGAAGCACGTCCTTGAAAGAGAGGCCTCACTTTGTTGAACAGCACATATTACAGATTACCGCTGCTATGTGGACACAAAAGAGATCTGTTTAAAGTTGGTTGGTGTTAAAGACCCAGTCACATGGTTATCTTTGAAACTATGACACTGACATTCACTGATGTTTACATCTTGCAGAAAAAAGTTAGTGTATCGCAATGTGAGTAGTCTTTACTAATGATGTGAATTTGAGTGAAAGTTAGTGTATCGCAATGTGAGTAGTCTTTACTAATGATGTGAATTTGAGTGAAATTAGACACAGATATTTCACAGTTCTGTCCTATACACTATTGTGTGTCTCTCCCTATAGATCCAATCTGCTGTCTGAGGTCATGTGATGCACGACACCACATCATTAAATGAGTTTTCTCTGATCCTGAGGATTCTGATCCTGCAACTCTGAATACAGTTAATACTAAATGATGATGTAATAGCTGGATAGATGAACCAAGAGAACAAAAGACTATTTCAAGAAGTCACGTTACAGTCATATAAACTATTTTATAAAGATATATGTATGTATGTCTGTGTAATTATAGGAGACTTGCATTGCAGTTACCTCGCGGACTGAAGGATGTTGCTCCACTGGCCTTGTTACCTCAGCACTGCCGGGTGCGAACACAGCCGAGGCTTTATATCACCAGCAGAGTGGCACCCTCCAGCCCTCCATCTCCAGTGTTCTGTTACCCTCCCGCCATTGCCCCTGCTCTGGCCACGGCACCCTTGCCCTCGCCCCTCTCTCGCCCCTCTGTTAGCCGTCCGTCCGCCGAGCTCGTCCGTTCCCAGCTCCTGCGCTAACCACATCCTAACCGCGGGCTGAGATAAGGCAGGCTGTGGCCGGAGGGCAAACAATACTGCCCCGGGTCTGGTGGGGGTCCCCCCCTCTCTCAGCCCCAGCCACCCGTTCCCCTGCATTGCTCTGTCACACACAGCCAGCCGGCCCCATCCCCCGCCTGGCACACAGCACAATGTGCACCCCAAACCACTCTGGCATGTCTGTTAGTTTAGGGATGATTTAAAGAGGTTCAGTCCAACGGGGGGAAAAAGGAGTTTAGGGTGGTGTGACGTGTTGACGTGAAAGTGCAACGTGTTGATGGATTGTTTCAATATACGGTGTGTGTGTGTGTGTGTGTGTGTGTGTGTGTGTGTGTGTGTGCCTGCAACAATGCCGTTGCATTGCTGGTACCTCTTGTGTCACAAAGCTTGACAGATGCACAGGAAGTGAGAATATAGCACTGCAATATACAAATGATCAGGCATGGAAGCAGTAATCCACCGTGCAATATCCCAAACATCCCTCATATAAACTGATAAACAGATAAACTGTGTGTGTGTGTGTGTTTGTGTCACACCGTAAGTGACCACTGACAACAGTTAGATACCAGCAGTGCCCATAAATGTCCACATACATGCATAGCCACATGTATGCACGCACACACACACACACACATACACACACACGATAAAGTCATTAGACAGTTTTACTAACTCCAACAAGTTAGAATGTGAGTGTGTGTGTGTGTGTGTCTGTGAGTGTAGCTTGTTCTACCCTGTATCATAGTTATGTGTGTATGCAAGCACATACAGTGAGGAGAAAAACCTGCATTATGCTCATGAATCCCCTATAACATCATAGATGTTATTAAAGTTACCATTTAAATTGAAAACACTATTAGAGAGGAAACTGATACAGTGAGTGATGATACAATGATACAGTGGGTGAATTCTCTGATAAATACACAGCTCTGCTTGGCAAGTATGAGCCCCTCATATGGCCTACCACAAACCACATTATCTATTTTCATATTTTGGTTCAAAGTGGTTAACATCAACTTGGCAACATTTACGTTTTGTGTTAAACTAAATACCTACATATTGGTTTGGTCTTCTGATGTCAGGTTTCCTGTTACAACTCACTGCTGCCTAATCCTGTCATGTTAATAAATCATTAATGCAAAGCCTGTAAAGGTATAATCACATCACATCACATCACATCTATTACATAACAGTACCTGTCATCTATCACATAACAGTACCTGTTTTGTATCTGTGTTTAAAGAAGCACATCCTTGAAAGAGAGGCCGCACTTTGTTAAACAGCACATATTACAGTCTACAGCCGCTACGTGGACACAAAAGAGATCTGTTTAAAGTTGGTTGGTGTTAAGACCCAGTCACTAGATTATCTTTGCAACTATCTGGCCAGTCTCACTGGGCCACTGAGCTGATGTAAAAGAAGTGAACGAAACACACTAAACAGAAACAGATTTCAGATGTCAGTAGTAGTAATATTTATCAAACGTGATTTATTTTTCAGTGTAAATACATGTTCATTGATTGCAACCAGAAATCACAGAGACCATGACTTAGAGTAACAAAAGACAGACTTTGAAGGTGAAAATATATCCAGTGCCTGAGATGCATTTAGTGTTTTTTTTTTTTTACAGTTATTCAGTACTCAACAGCACTCTTCCAGTTATTTAGTATTTAACAACACTCTTACAATGATTCAGTATTTAACAACACTCTTCCAATGATTCAGTATTAAACAGCACTCTTCCAATGATTCAGTATTCAACAGCACTCTTACAATGATTCAGTATTCAACAGCACTCTTCCAATGATTCAGTATTCAACAGCACTCTTCCAATGATTCAGTATTCAACAATGATTCAGTATTCAGCAGTGCTGTTCTGTATTTACAGTGCTGTGTCTTGTGCTCTCACCTCTTTTCGCTGAGCAAACCAAACTCTGTTGCCTAGAAGAAGCACACAGATAACACTTCTGTGCCATTGTTTGGTTGAGCACAGGAGCACAGCGTTGAGTACATCACTAGTTAAAAACCACCAAGGAAAATGAACTCCAAGAGACACCGAAAAAGAGATGGGACTCTCTCCCTTGCACCATAGATGATATCATATTTAAGTGAAAAGCTGTGATGCCATTATTTATTGATTTGTTTGTTTTGTTTAAAGAGCTCCAATGAACTTGTGTGCTTTTCAAAGCAGTCAAGAAAGAAGAGTTTCATCTATAATACCAATACCTATACAATGCAGTGCAGTTGCTCCAGTATAATTATGTACGTATGTCCTGAAAGTCAAATATGTAGAAACACATAGTCTACAGTATACAGTGATACAGCCGACACTCACGCAGTGCACTTATCTTGGCCCACTGCCATTGGACGGGGCAATATAGGTCAAATGCCTGGTCAAGACGTGACGAGGGGTGTTTTGATAGATGAGTGAACTGCTGGAGCTGAGTGCCTCCTCATGGACCTCCCTGTGGTCCCAGTGCCCTGTGTGCTCATTTGCAGTAACTCATACCTTTGTCGATCCGTCCGCCGATGTCAGGACAGTGGCGAGGTCATACTCACCCTGGTAGGTGCTGGAGTACTGTCCGCACCAGACTTGCCACTCGGACACAGGGGGCACGTAATACCCCACATCCGCTGACATGGAGTGCTGATGGGACCCCAGTCCCTCTCTGCCCACGTGCCCAACAGAGTGCCCGGCGGGCGGCACGAGGTGCCCGGTGCCCAGCCGCTGTAGGATGGCAGGGTTGAACTGGTAGGTGAGCTTGCGACGGACCTTGACGATCTCCCCGGTGCGGCTGTAGTTGCGGAGGGCACGCGCCATCTTCTGGTAGGTCATAGTCTTGCGGTTGCCCTTGCGGCGGCCCCAGCACTCAGCAAGCTTCTCCTTGTTCTTGGACACAAAGTGAAATGTTCCGGAACCGCGGTCCGTCCACTGGATGGAGTCGACCATGTTGGCATCGTGCAGGGCCTCGTGAAGGTACTCAAAGAGGCGCAACTTCTTGCGTCCTGAAGAGAGTGAGGAGAGTTGCAGCCAGTGGATCACTTGTTTTGATGAAAACACTAAAGCTCTGTTAACATAGCCTGTGCTCATCTTCTGACGCTGACAGTAAGACATTTGTAGGTGTATGATTCAGCCAGAATTATTCATCAGGCAAATTCCAGATAAGAGTGAGCATTTCTTTTCAACAATAGTGTTGTTTACATTATTTAGTATTTATTAAATAATAAAACAAGTTAAATTAGAATGAAAAATAAAATCCCTGGTGGTACAGGCTATTGATATGATGTTTTCTTATGAATAATGGATTTTTAGAACAAAGTTGTTTTTGTGGTTTTGTTGTCCTGCACCTTGTGACTGTAAACCTCCGTCCACCGGGAGGGTATCTGCTGAAACACAGAATGCAAATCAGGGCTCACCTTTCCTGCGTGACGGATGCATGACTGGGTAGAAGGGGGTGGGCTCTGGGTGCACTGGTGGAGGCAGAGAAATATCTGGCACTATATGCGCCCAGGACTGAAAGGAGAGGAGGAACAAGAACGTATTATACTAGAATAATAAACTGGAACATAGCAGCTTCACTGTGAGTTCATTCTCATATATATATATATATATATGAGAATAAATATAAAATGTAAATAAAATATATTAAAAATGTGAAGTTTAAATCTAGATTTTATCTGTAAAATTTGATCAGTGTAGAGGTGCAAACAAGCATGCCTGTAATAGCTGAGTGCATGCTCAGATTGAGGCAGAGTCGCACACCAGAACATAAAGGAGTCTTACTGTAAGTGTCGTCTTTGAGCATTAAAGACAAAAAATAAAATAAATACACACAGTTAAAATAAATAAGCACATATTTAGGCTGATTTTATCCCCTATGTGCCATGAGTGTTGACATTCATGATGGGCCCTGACTGATGGCAGAACCCAAGTAGAAGCTCCTAGCAGTAGAAGGCTTTGTGTGATCACATCATTAGTGTGTGTGTGTAGACAGTGTGAAGTTGAGTGGGTTTTCACGCTTACCGATTGTTCACCCCAGTCGGCGACGGTGGCTGGTGATGTGGGGAGGGGGTTGTAGGGGTAACATGTCGCCCCCTGACGTCCAAACGAGGGCTGACACTCCAGAGTTTCGTAGTATTTGCCTGAGGAGCAGAGGAAAACAAGAGTGAAACATAAGCCATGTATGCACACACCCTTATTCAGTATTAAATCTACTAAATGTACAGTGCCTTTTGGCTTTCAGTACCCAGCAAATGTAGCTTATATATGCCGCTGAAGTGCAAAGCAGCTTAAAAGTTGCTGCTGAGTTAGATCACTTCATTTAGTTTGAATATACTTAGTAAGTAAATCTATATAAATATTAATATATAGTAAATGAAACATGATGTGCGTAGTATAGGTACATCCAAGAAGTGGCTTAAAGTCTTTTGCATTGCATTACATTTTTCATTGCTATTATGTATTTTCACTGAGTGTATTTACCAGAGTCAGGATACAGGTGATCAGCGTCTCTCTGAATGACATCGATGGCATCCTGAAAGTCACTGTCCAAAGAACCCTTAGGGTATAAAAGATATTTACAAAGAAATACTTATAAAAATATGAATTAATATAATAACACCAACAATAAAAACATCTCCTAGAATTGGCAAGCTTAGTTTTCTCTTTACTAAATTGCTATTCCAAAAACAAACAAATCCGATCACATTTTCATCGCACATTTATAGATGAAATAAGACGCTAAATGCTATATCTCACCATGATGGGATGTCACTGCCAAATAACTGTCTTCAACCAAGGACGTTTGACACAGTTGGCAAGAGGTGGTAGTTTGGCCAGTGTGGATGCAGGTGTGGTGGCAGGTATATATACCTGTGCGAGAGGCTACCCAGCAGCCATGGTACACCTGAACGAATAACTAGCCAAAGGCTGGAGCCCATTTAAATGTCTCAACGTCAGCATTGTCATGCAGCGAGAGAGAGAAACAGAGAGAGAGAGAGAGAGAGAGAGACCACACTTCTCTTTTTGTAAATGGTGATCATCAGATAGACATTGAAACGTGATAAATGGGTGGTTGGCTTGTTTGTCTAGGAATCTGTGTAGCTGTTGGTATGAAACATTTGCATTTCTGGGCTGGTTTTTAGTTGCCCCTCAACAGGCTATTGTTGTAAATCACAATATCAACTGCAGTAAATAAGATCTTACAGTAGATATCTATCTATCTATCTATCTATCTATCTATCTATCTATCTATCTATCTATCTATCTATCTATCTATCTGTCTATCTATCTATCTATCTATCTATCTATCTATCTATCTATCTATCTAGCCATGCACCTACCTATCTATCTATCTATCTATCTATCTATCTATCTATATCTATCTATCTATATATCTATCTGTCTATCTAACTGTCTTTCTGTCTATCTATCTATCTATCTATCTATCTATCTATCTATCTATCTATCTATCTATCTATTCTTTGAAACTTCTGTGAAGGCCCACGTTTGGATATATTTCTATATCTATCAGTGGATGTGATGGCTGTTTTTGTTCTAACGCAATATAGACAACCAGTGTTAGAGAACTGAAGGCAAAATGTACAGCAAGCATGCTGTGGCCTAACTGACACACTCACACACACACATGCGCATGCACTTTATACCTAGAGACAGGCCCATTTAAAGTCCCACTGACACACACACACACACACACACACACACACACACAAAACAGACACACAACCATTGCCAGTTTTACTGGCATTGCCTGCATCATTCCTAGCAAACGTGATCGACCAGCAGATAATAACAGTGGAGCAAGACAATAACGCCACAGTACCCTACATAAAGAGAAAATCATACTTCCTTAATTTTTATGACAGGGTCATCGACCTTAGAGCAATCACAATCCCCTAAGGGCCAGTCCAGGGTTTGCAACAATTTCCTCTTTAAATAATTGCCTTAAGTCACGTCGGAAAAGAAAAGGCTGCCTATTTGGGTGTTATTTCGTTCATGTTTGAATTTGTTTGTTAGTTTGTTTTCTTTGTTTAGTTTGTTTGTTAGTAGAGCAGAGATCTTTGAATTTGTTTCTGGGTATATTTTTGACTGAATATACATGGTCAAGTGTGTCCTACCCCATAACGTGAGCTGTTCATTACAATGTTGCATAGACTTTATTGCACATGTTTGTGCCCCTGTATAAACAGGCCAAAGTTCACAGTATTATGTACAAACAGACACAAAATATTTAAGAGTTGACTTTTGAGAACTGCAGTGTGACAATGTGTTGGGGGGGACATTTTAAATATTAACTGACGGGCCAGGTGAAGTTCCTCTTTTGGTGGCGCTAAGACTAGAATGGATACAGATGGACACTGGCTGAGTTATCACCCTGGGCAAGATGGACGTTTTACAACAGTTGGGGACATGGTGGAGGTCAAATTACATTGCCTTGGTTTTTGAGAATTGTGGCATTGCTCTAACCCCTAAGGAATACTAATTGCTTGATATTTATGTACAGTTATGCAATAACAAAAATAGTCTGACTCCATCATACCCCGTCCTCTACTCCTTTCAGTAATACCCCTTCAGGCAGATAGGGACCTCTGGGGTACCTCTGGCTAGAAGGTGAACTTAGAGAAACTCCATCCCAGCTGCTCTACACATGATGGACAAGGAAAACAGAATTCTGTCTTCTTCCTGAACCAGTCCTGTCTCAGAATTTAAGATGCTTACTGATCAGACATTTGCATGCAAAAAGTGAGGGAAAGAGTGAGCAAGAAATCACAATGTCTCTCGGCCTTTTTGGATTGGGTGTTTCCTGTCTGCTTGCACAGATAAACTTCAACAGGACTTTATAGGCAGGAAAGAGGCCATTGTTCCCAACACCTCACTCTCTCTCACTCTCTTTCTCTCTCTCTCTCTGATAATTAGTACATTCCTTAAAGAAGTAATTTGGGTTAAAGTTGCAGTTAGCGAAGTTGTGCGGTTTGTAAACAAATAACACTTTAATGCAACATAAACAGTTGAATATAACAGAAATAATGATCCACTAAGTCTTCATTTTCCTGGGTGACTGTAAAAAAAAAGTCTTTTTTTTATGATACCCAGGCTCTGACAACTGACAATAAAGAAACGAGGACAATCTGCCCCCCAAACTAACTGTTTCTCCAGGAGGACTGAATGCAGGGATGAGCTATCTCTGACGTTGTGTTTGGTCCTCGGGTCAAATATAATGTAGGCTTTGTTGGTCAAAAGCGTTTGTTTAGAACTGTAAACATAAAACCAAACATAAACAAATGTAAACAAACGTAAACAAACGTGATCTCCAACAGCATTGCTTACTGCATCATTAGGCTGTAAGATTTACCGTGTTCCTGATTATGAGTACAGTGCAGAAGTCAGAATTTCATACTGTGACATGAGCGTGTATGTGTGTGTGTTTGAGTGCTGGCATGTCTGGCTGTCTTGTCAACTTGTCTGACAGGCTGACTGTGTTGTGTGTGTGTGTGTGTGTGTGTGTGTGTGTGTGTCTAAATCTGTGTGTGCAACTGTTTGTGTGTGTCGGTGCCAGAGCCCTGTTTGCATGTTTCTGGTAAAGCTGGACTGCATTGCCTTTATCTTTCCCAAACAAAGAAGCACTTTCCTTCCCCTTGGCCGAGTCCTGTGTTCACACACACCATTAACACCTTGTGCAGCAGGGGGAAGCAGGGCTCAACCGCAGCACGCCCGTAAAGCCTCAACTTCTTCATTTAGGCACTCTGAATGAAAATCAAGAAGTTCCCAAATACGACAACAAAGATAAATCTGTCCGATATGTTTACACGAGGAGCAGTAGGGGGCTTTTAGTGATGACATCAAGTTCTGGGGATCAGGGATAGGAGCTGGGCTGGATGACTGGGTGGAAGATCATGCTTACAATCCAAGTGCAAAGCTTATCATTTGTGCATGCAAACAAACTATCACGTTCAAAAATCAACTCTTAAAAATGTGTTGCTCTCATATACTACTATGTATTTATTTATTTCATTTGTTTGTTTTATTTATTGTTGTTTATTTATATATATTTATTGTTTATTTATTGTGCTTGTGTTGCTTTATAAGTACTCTCAATAATGTTTGTGATGAGCGTGCAACAAATTGATTGTAGAGATTTAGAAAAAAGGGAATTGTTCATGTATTTACATTTGCATTGTATTTTACATGTTTTGTAGAGTTATGTCTCTGCAATGCAAGTTATTTAGAAACATGAAAGACATGAACGTACATCAGAATAACACAACAGTTGGAAAAACAGAAAACAATTCAGATGGCCTATCTATTCCTTTTGGTGGTAAATACTACATTCTGTAAATACATACTGCGTTCATGCAGCCTGGTAGACTTAGGCCCTGCTTACACATATGTAGATATTTTTATAAACATATATTTTTTTGACTATATTTTTTTTATTGTGTTTACACGTATTCACAGAATCCAGCATTTTGAAATATCTCCACTTTGAAGGGCATTTTAAAAAATATCTGTGTGGGGTGGCTGAAACTCTGTTTACATGTAAACAAAGTACCCAAATAATATATAATAGAATCGAATAGAATAGAATAGAATAGAATAGAATAGAATAATAAATAGACATAAAACATACAGGTAAACATAAAAGCTTCCAACCAGAAGGAAGTACTGAGATAGCTTATCTTGGTAGCTGGTGAGGTAAGGTGAAGTGAAATGTGTAATATGAAAGTCCAATGAAATGTGCAATAGCTGCAAAAACTGCTAGCTATGTAGTTCTCATGGAATAGTATTGTGTCATCCTGAATGCAACTCTGCATCCACTTACAGTATGTTCAATCCAGCAGCAGCAGGTGGCAAGATGTGATCCAATAGAATAGCCTTGAATAAAGGCATCTGCCAAGTACACGTAAATATACACATAAATAGAGCTAGTCTGGCACTAGCTGATCTGCATGTTAGCGTAAGAGGATATCTAGACAACAACGTGGTTAGCTTAAGCCCAGCTGTCCTATAATATCACACTGTCCACTGTGTTAAATATAATGTGAATTGATGCAAAGCAGCCATCAAGATGACAGAAAATCCTGAAAAACTATTCCACAAGACCACAAGCCGTTAGACTTCCCTATTAGACTTCAAATAATAGGGCTCTCTTAGATTTAGACTGTGTCAAAGCTCCAGAGGGAGAGGAGATGATGTCCTCATGGCTCAAGACCGCCTGTCCTGCTGTATGGCATGTGGGCCTGTGGCCGGGTGGAACAGACTCTCTTGTCACTTCACTTTGTGTAAAGAGTCTGGACACTCTCGCTAGGCATACATTTATTTGAACTTTGAACCTATTGGTCCTGCCTTTAGTTTCTGTTTCCTTGTTGGTTGTTAGAAAATCTATTTGGGGAAACCAAAGCCTTAGGAGAGTGCACTGAGCCTGGAAGGTGAGCCAGTGCCTCTGAGTGGAAAACTACAGCAGGTACGATGGGGAAATCAGTGCATTTTACCTGGTCTGGGCATGCTCCAGAAAACAATTAGACTTTAGGCCATGGCACGCTCATGTCGTGCTTGAAATCCACAAACATAACTGACCTTCAATTGTTCTGCTTGTCGCCAAAATCCTTGTCCACCTGCCAGACTGCTGTACAATTGACTGCTGCCACTGTGGCTTGTGTTCCTCCACTGGGTGGTGGTGCAGTGATTAAGGAACCTGGCAAGCATGCTACATTTACATTTACATTTACATTTACATTTAGGCATTTAGCAGACGCTTTTATCCAAAGCGACTTACAAAAGAGGATAACATTCAAGCTACAACACAATGAAAGAACTAACAAGGAGTGCATATTGCTAACATAGAATCTGCACTATTTTAAGTTGAAAGTGCAATAGTGTAACGCAGTGTAGAGAAATTAAATTATTAAGTGCATTCTCAAAATTTACGCCAGGAGATATTCTTGGAAGAGCTGAGTCTTCATGATGCTAATAGTCTGGAAATTGTGGGTTCAAATCTCAACTGTCACCATTGTGCCCTTGAGTAAGGAACTTATCTTAAGTTGCTCTAGGGGAGACTGGCCCTGATGTAATTGATAGCTGACAAAATGTGAGTTGCTTTGGATAAAAGTGTCTGCTAAATGTAATGTCATGTTATATCTAATGAGAAATACAGGGGAGAACATGCTGTTGAGATAAATATATATAAATCTTATACATACACTGGATAAAATGGCCAAATGGCCAAGAGGGATCTGAGGAAGCTGCTTGACTGATAAGGAAGAGGGAATTGTGACGTACTATATTTAGATAACTGAAAATGTTTAAACTGTGGAGTGCAAATGAATTGTTCTACACACCTCAGTAAACATGCATCTGATACACTGTGTATTTGGCTGAACATTCTAATTTCTCAAAATGTTGTTGATCATATATCTGCCACTGAAAGCAGTAATACTGAGCCCATTTTGTTTGTCCATAAATTATAATTCACCTGTCAAACAGTGGACTGACTTGACTGGAATTCTGCCTCTATGCAACTGTGCTATAGCACGTTGTGAGTTACTACTGGCAACTACAGTATGTTGTGAGTTACGACCGTTTTAGCAACGGAGTCAGAACTGTGTTGTAATAGCTTCAGAAAGCCAAACGGTGGCTGCATTATCAGAGCTAACGTGGCTGTCAGGCCCACGTCTCCTTTGCCTTATCACCTGGGCCGCAACCTGTGGCCTACTGTGTCTGACTCATACCAATTTAACAGCGCATGTTACATGAGCACACTTCACAGACAGTTTCAATGGAGGGTTACATGACGCAACAATAAATAATAACAATAATAAAACTTGGCTTACCATAGCAACAACAAACACAAACAGACAAAGAATGAATGACATGCCAAACCTGTTTAATTGTGCATTTCAGAGAAAAACATCCTTAAGTTTGACACATAAAATCTTCTTGTGTGAATGTGAAAATCATCAAATGATGTTCACACAGCTTAAAAACACAGGCAGCATACGCGACCGAATAGTCAATGAAACACTAATCAAGGACAACATGAACATGAACATGAACAAAAACAGAACATGAACACAATGAGAAGACTTCAAAGTGCTAGCGACACATATTGCACATGACTGTCGAGCTACAACCAGCTCTGGTGAGCTTGCTATGAGGTAACAGTTGGTAATGTCATAGGTTGAGTTGAAACAAGCCGGTGGAGAAACCCAGAGCATGAGGAACTTAAGTGCTCAGTTACTAAACCCAGTTACAAAACTAGTTCAAAAGAAGGGGGGTTTGTATTGCTTTGTACCCTTACAGTGTACATCTCTGGAGACTTAAGAGGAGATGAAGACATGCTATGTGTTAACTGGCTTGCCAAGTCACCCCGACAATAACTTATAGGCTAAACTGACTGAATTTGTTTTGATAAGATGTAATGGCCACTGGTTCGATGACATTCAAGAAAACGGTCTTTCAAAAACCAAGCATTATTCACCTCCAGATGGGAATTTGTTTAAATTTTTAGTACTCCAATTTTCAAAAATATTTACTGGTCTAAAAAAACAATATAAATTGCTATGAAAGCATGTGATGGTTATTGCACATTTAGTTCTCTCTTCAGCCGAGGCAAAACAGTACGATGCATTTTGCGTGGATGTATCAGATGACATTCAGCGACATCGATGCAGTGCTAAATGCTATCTGTCCCCCTTGGGAATCCACACTGGTAATACACATGGCTCTAAAGTATTGGCATGTACCATGCAGATATTTTGCCTCTTCGAAACCTTTGGCAAAATAACAAAAGAACACAAACACGAAATATGGTGCTCAATTGGATGCAGTTTGCCTGTGAATCACACAGGACTTGTCTTAAGGTTAGCTTCCCATTTCTGTCTGGTTATAATGCAAACTGGGGATTGTGTTCAAAACAACAAATTAACCTGAATGGAAAGCCCTGGAGCACAGAGGACACATAATTCTCTCCTGCAGTGACATTCAGCATTGGCGTGACCGACAAAAAAAACAAATGTCCTCCATGAGCAGTAATAATTACACCCCCAACACAAAATAATTAAATAACAAAATATAGCTGTATAGCTGTACGATGACTTGGGGTTCGTACCAAACAGCTCTGCTGCCGCATGCATGCAGGCAGGCAAGTAAGGTACAAGATGGCGGCAATGTCCAGCAGATGGTTCTGCACTAGAGCAGGCACGGACAGTTACAGTCACGAGAGGTCTTAGGAGCAGTCCGTGTATGTCGTCACCATGTTCCCTCTTCTCTGGGTCACAGTTCTGCAGTGCTGTTTTTGGGAGCGGTGGAACCCGCTATCCGCCCCAGGCATGTTGAACGAGAACATCTTCTCCATGTTCTCGAAGACATCGTCAAATAGTCCTCCTTCTGCGAAGGAGTTCTGGAACTGTCGACTGTGGCGGCTGTGGGCCTCCCTCTGCTGGTTCTGGAAGTGGTTCTTGAAGTGGCTCCTCTTCTGGTGCGAGTGCTGGTGAAACTGGTGGTCCTGACCGAACATGTCAAAGTCTCTAAACAGGTCGTCAAAGTTGAAGGTGAACGACTGGTGGGAATGATGCCCGCTACCTCTGCCCCTCATGCCCTCGAACGCCGCCTGACGTCCCATCTGATCGTATTCTCGTCTCTTCTTGTCATCAGATAGTGTCTCATACGCTGAGGAGAGGAGGACAGTTGTTATTTGAAAACTTACTGATTTCTCAAAAAAGATATACATGCACCTCACAAGATATATATGCATAATGAACACATTCATCAAAACAAGAATATTCATTTTAGCCCTAAAATGAGTGCCTACTGAGATGCAGACACAAGTTGCACGGCTGATGAAACAAGAGTCCATC
Source organism: Tenualosa ilisha (assembly GCA_015244755.2). NCBI lineage: Eukaryota > Metazoa > Chordata > Actinopteri > Clupeiformes > Clupeidae > Tenualosa > Tenualosa ilisha. The sequence continues at coordinate 311,829 of PYXC01001673.1, forward strand.
TATCCGACTCACCTTCTGCTATTTCTCTGAACTTTGCTTCGGCATTGGGACTCTTGTTCCTGTCTGGGTGGAACTTCATGGCCAGCTTGTGGAAAGCCTTTTTGATCTGTCGCTCAGTAGCGTCCTTTGGCACACCCAGAATTTCATAGTAGTCCTTTTCAGCCAGGATCAACTCTGTGATCATCAAGATGCAAACCGCAAGTGTCAACACCGTCTGGGCTGTTGCCATGTCTGTGGCCAAAACCTGCAAAAGACGGCAGTTGAGACAATTTGGGTAACAACTGTCAGCTGTCAACAAATGACAAACGTCAGGAAAACGTAGCTAACCTACCACATTATCATTAAATTCGCGGATATAGTCTATAGTTTATTAAATAACCTTTAAAACGGGCCCATCGAAAACAGTTACCAAACAGTTTAACAATACTGAACTTTTAAGAACGCTAACAAATTCCATGCAGGCCTAACTAGAATTCACAACAAAAAGAACGACCACTGGCGATATTTAGACAAGAAAAACAGCTGGTTTAAGTATAAACAAGTAAGAATAACATGAATTCAAGATTAGTGGAAAACTGCAGATAGAGTTTCAGGAATAAAAACAGGAGACAATGCTGGTAACTTACCAAACGTTCAGGGCAATTCCTCGCAGCGAGCAAGTGCGAAAAACAGCTGATCGTCTTCTGTTACCCTTTCTCACTTAACCCCACGAATCTCAACGCCATTGGTCAATTCCTGGTAGAAATGACTAAACGTATTTTGATTGGTCCAGGTTGCAAACACATGTAGGGTTTTAGCACGTCACATCCCGTATCGTCACCCGGAACGTCGCCGCTTTCGTTTCAGCCAGAACAATGCGCCTGGCTTTGTTTACTAAAATTTAGCTTAGTATGTCAAAATGCCCCGGTATTGTGCAGTGAAACTCTGTAAAAACCGCGGAGGGGTGCTTTCTAAAGATAACAAAAGGATTAGCTTTTATCCGTAAGTGAGCATTTTGCACCTCCTCGTGTCTCACCAAGAAACTGGTTGCAACTATTGCAAGGTTGTTGCAATCCTCAAGTGTCATTTGCTTTTAGTTACCGTCGATGATTGCACATGTTGCAAGCATTGCAAGTATCTGTCATTTAACCACAGGTGTTTAACGTTAAACGTCATTTTGACATTGCATGTAGCATAACTTAGAAAAAGTGTCTCTTTGCCTTTGCTGACATGACAGCAATGACAACAATGACTCACTTTTGCTGTGGTTCCTTGTGGTAGCGCTTCTCCCTCTGGCGCTGCTGTGTCATAGGTTCTGTATACTTTCGTCTTTTCAAAGGTTCCCGTTACGAGACCATGCTAGACTGCAAAAATGGGTTGACAACATGAAACGTCAGGAATGGACACCCAGTCGTCACCAATACTTATGCAGTGAGCATTTCACAGAAGACTCTTTTGATCTTCGCTGGGGAATTAGATACCTCAAGCACACGGCAATCCCAACAATCTTCCCGTACATCTGTGATGTAAGTTGTTTTCAGTGATTGCTTTCTTATGTGTTTGTCTGATGCTAAATCCTTAGGCAAGAGCTGTGTGCATATGCTCCAAATAAAGCAGAGGTTCCAGACAAACATATCAGACGGTAGGAAAGAGAGGGTCTGCACACTCTTTTAGCTTCACGAAATCTACTTTAAGGGATCTTAAAACATTTTGAATCATGCCATGCGAGCTTGTGAGCAAACAATCTTTTTCTACCATCAGAAATGAAAGAAAACTTTATTAAGAAACTATGCCATGTGAGCAATAATCTACTGTTAATCAAGCCAGTGACAAAATATGCCTTTAATCAGTTGTCATGCTCTGGCTAAATTTGACTGTTTCTGTTTACGTGTTTGTGTTTTATTGTTGTGTGTTTGTATTTCTATATCTAATCCACAGGATGAAAACAATCAAATTCAGAGCCGGAAGTATTCCAAGGTCAAAGGGAGAACATGCAGCGCTAACGTCCAGCTCATCAGGTCTTTGTCCCCGCCTAGAAAAAAGCCTCTCATTCTCAAAGGCAACGACTTCAACTACAACAGTAATGGCAACAACAACGACAGCAGTGTCAGCAGCCCAACAACCATGGAGGTGAAAGCAGGAGGTGCCCAAGTCTTCTCTGTGGTTCTCATGGGTAAGCTGAAGGTAGAGACAGCGGTTTGTCCACAGCAGGATGGGAAGTCTCAGACAGGGCCTATCCTCAAGCACACTGATGCAGCCTCACGAGTGCATCTTACCAGCAGTGACCCTTCTTCAGGTGGGCTGACGGTGGGTCGTTCAGACGCCCAGGTGAAGAGGGAGACAGAGGAGCCTGTCTGCGATGGCCTGCTTTGACAGCTGTGCCCCACGATCCGTCCGCTTCCTTCACAGGCTCTACATCAAGAATGGACACGACAGTGACAGCAGCGACGGCAGTGGTGGGATTGGGGGTGGGTTCATCCCAAACTGGACTCACTGGTCATCAGAGCATCACCGTCTCCCCCATTATGTGTTTACAGGCAGACGACGAGCAAGAAGGAGGAGAATTAGTTACCTCAGAAGCACCCAGAGAGACAGAGGCTGAGGGCAGTCCTGACAAGGATGAGGTGGAGATGGAGGGGGAGGGGGAGGGGGAGCACACCTACCTGTGTGAACACTCCTACTCGCGGCAGGACCTGGACCACGAGCAGCTCTGGAGCCGCATCGCTGCGCTCCATGCCAAGATCACGGAGCTGGATCAGCGTGAGGGGGAGACCCTGGCCAAGATCCAGGTGGCTGAGGCCCAACTGACCCAGCTGAGGAAGGAGAACATTGTGTGTGAGGAGAAGCAGAAGGCACTGGAGGAGTATTTTACCTCTGTGTTTCTGCAATAGTCCCCTCAAGTTTTTCTTGCTTTGTTTTTGCAGAATTTGAATGTGATTTTATCTCTTGTCTGTCCAGTCAGTTGTCCCCTGGTGGCCACAAAGGGTCTTAGCTTCGGTACGGTTAGCAGGTTACAGACTAAATGCACTTAAAGTCCATTTTCAGAGGTGTCTATGGGCCAATAAACAGTCTGTTTGGTATAGGAGTGAAAAACGCACCCCACCCCACCCCACTAAATCTAGCACATAGTAGATCCCAGTGGACAAGAAAAGAAGTTTTCACAAGTAAAACACCAACACACCAAAAATGCACTTTGCAGACAATTATTTATTTACTGTTAATATTTATCTTGTGTAGATAAAGACCGTCTTGGATATTTTTAATTGCAACTACTTTCAGTTACTTTTTAATGATGCCTGGCAATGTTAGCATGACCTGAAGAACATTTTTCTCCATTGACACAAAAGCGATGGTTTTGAGATGGGAACTGTTTATTGATTGATCAGGCAAAATACTCAATTTAGGTGTTTTTAAAAGGCTAAATTAATTGAACAAGGCAAGAATTCAACCTCACTCTTCCTTTTTGTAAAGGGATGTAAACATAATTCAGAGAAACACTGACAGAGATTGAAGATCACTGTTGCATACTTGTGAAATTGGGAAATTGACATGAACTAAAACATCCTTTTATGGACTCACTGTCGCTAGAACTGCTTCAGCCTAATCATTGAAAGGAAATGGTAAAGTTAATCATTAAAGACAATCCTTCTCTCGTACGCTAAAGAACAACAGCCTTAAGACATCACGGGATGGCCATCTTGTGAGTAACCTATAACACAATCAAGAAACTATGACATTCATTGCTTTTTAAAACATTTAAAATCTTTTTTAATGCCCCTTTTGAAGCGGTCCAAAAACAATGGCTAACAATAGCTGACTAATTCAAACTGTCGCTCCATGTGACTGTTTCCCAGTCAGACTCAAAGTCTGTAATTCTAATCTCAAATGAGAGCTGAACATATAACCTTGATTACTGTGAAGTAAATAACGATTGACTTGAATGAAATAATGAAGAATTGCAAAGGCTATCTTTCTTATGTCTCTTTGGTATTTTGTTTTATATTAGTCCATGAGAAACTGTACATGTTGGGCATCACTTCCAAGCAGACCACTTTGTGATACTGTAAATGCTGTAATAAAATTGATCCGTCACACACAGATTCCAAATCTGCCCATCTGGCCATGCCCTCCCACAGAGCTCTGCTCTGGTCCCTGTGTTGCAATTCCAGCCAAGTCATATCTATATAAAAAAGAAAAACAAAGAAAAGACAATAAATCTGATATATTTTGCTGTATTTTGTATCTGTCTAGGTTTTGTATTCTGGTGATTAGAAAATGATTCATTTATGCGGATCATGTCAAGAGGAAGCTCTTAAATCACTCTCTAGCTCCTTTTCTCTCTGGATTTATTGGCTCCCCTACGGCTCCCATGATGATGTTGCCGGGATGCTGCTCCCCTTCACCAAATGTGAATTTGGTTAATCCGATTTCCCTGCTCTATCTGGCACTGCAGCTGCCCCAGGCTTTGGACTGTGCTGGTGGCACCAAACTTGCGAAGAAGGGTTCTCTGGTTCTGCTCAGAGTCTCTCTGACTCTACACTTCTTTTCATGTCAGAATTATCTGTATTTCCCTGTGGCAGTGCTGTGTGTGTGTATGTGTGTGTGCGTGCATTCGCCTATGAGTTTGTGGATTTTCTGTGTGTGTGTGTGTTTCATGATGTACTCTTGAGTGTGTATGGTTGAGTTTGTGTGTGGGTGACTCACTGTGCACCTGTGTGTGGCGGGGTCTACTCAGTCTGGCATATAGACGAGTCTTTGTGTGTGTGTCTGCTCATCCATAAGTGTGTTGTGAATGGTTACATTCTTGTAAAAGGCAGGAGCTGTTTGGGAGGCTAATTACCAGACTGGCTCATAAATGTGTTTTTCTTGAACTGCAAGCAGAAAACTATATTTACTGTCACTCTGAGAAAAGCTTGCTTAAACAGTGGCTAATTGCTAAATGGAGTTGCTCAAAGGAGGGAGACAGAAAACAAGCCAAGCACGCTGAATGTGCTGGGGAGAACGAATGAAGGTGATGTTTGCTCATATAATCACAAAGTTTTTTACAAAGGCAGGTTTGTCCTGAGTAATTATACCTTGTTTCATTTCGCTTGCTTTCAGGAGTGTGTTGACTTCCATCATCCCCACCTGTCTGGTAAACTGTAGGCCTACTGGTAGTGAGTTGGATATTGGGAGCAGTTAATGGATGTGATTTGGTTATCAAAGCAATCTGTCATAAAATTTTAGTCTGCAGTATTTATTTGAGCTGTAGGTATAGTCAGTGATGCTGCTTTGTAAACATGTAACACTTTTCAGTTCATTCAGTTCATTTCCGTTTTATGTCCTCATGATCTACTGTTAGCTCTCCATAATCTGAGTGCATTGTTTTAAAAAAAGAAGTATTTGTACATGGCTTCTCTGGACTCTGTAAGCTGAACTGTAAACAAAGAGAGTGGCTATGGTCTGCTAAATCAGTGTGTGGAGCTTCTTGAGAAGCAGTGAGGGGAGACGTAAGCTCCTCTCTGTTGTGTTTTATTTGGTCTTTGGTGTTGGACAAAGATGTCTATGATTCATAAATGTGACTTTTCACTTCACACTTTTCAAATCAATACCCAGCCAAAGCCAAATGCTCACTATAAAGGTTGAGGAGACAAACCCCATAAATGGTCTACACAGGGCTCTACAGTCTGATCACTATGGAAACCACACCGATTCTAAGTCTCTGAAGACACACAGAAAGTAGTCTGCATGAAGTGCCTTTTCCTGGAAGCTAAATCAACAAGGCTCAATTTTGCTGATAATGACAGTGATTACTGTGCAAGCTATACTATAGCTGAAGGGGATGTAAAACTCCAGCTTCCAAGATCAGTAGGAGAAACATGCATGTTTTACACAGAGACAAGCTTCCTTGATCATAATCAGCACAGACTGAAGAGGTGCCTCCATGACACTGGTGGTGAGAGGTGAGGACAAAAACTTAAGGGCATGACCATTTAGTAAAGCTAATTTTCCTATAATAGCCTAGGCTTTTGTGCAGTAGAGAGGGATCTGTGAAAGAGCACTACTCAAGGAGGTGCTAGTGCAACAATAAGGAATCTTCAGTGTATATAATGAAATTCTATTTCTGAGAAATCTATTTGCAGACATTTATATTATGCTTAGAATGTATGTAAATATACACACGAGTGAAAAATTATTACTTTAAGAGACCTTCAGCTTTTATTGATTGTTCAAAACCACTGAAACACCACTGCTGTTAAGTAGGCTACACAGTTCAACAAGAAGCACCATCACAGTAATAGTACAACAGATAGTAACTGCTTTATGCCAAGACATTCTCTACATTAAAAATTAATAATTTATTAAATAGAAAAGGCCCAAAGCAGAACAAAATATTACAGATAAAACAGACTTGTTACCTCTAAGAGAATCTGCAATAATAATAGTAATAATAATAATCATAATCATGATGATACTTACAGTGATGGTTATTATACACAGAATATGTACTAAATGTGTCATATTCATCAAGCAGTCATGTTACACTAACCCTGCAGTACCACACATTAACACAGACATTTACATTACATTTTACATCAGTCATCACATATTGACATGTTTTGGACTCGGACATCTATTGGCTAGTGCAGAGAATGTGTCCTTTATGAGCTGACTAAATCCACATTACTGGCTTCAGGACCACCACCAGGACCATGATTGCAATCAGTCTAACAGGGTCCAGTGATGACTGTGCCACCTGAATATCAAGTGTTCTCCTCTCCATACATATAGCATTCCAAGGGGCCGTGGTCCTCATCTCGGTTTGCTTAGCTGTAGTACTGGTAGATCCAAGGGTTTGTGCAACTGTTGAGACTGGCCAGCAGCATGATGATAACAAACATTGGACCTATGAGGAAAGAAGAGCAATCATGTCAAATAATGTCTAACACCTGTTGCTAGGGGTGGAACTGAGAATTAAAATAAACCTAATCCTGCTGATTAATCAAACTATTTCACCAGCACACAATATGTGTTTTTCCCCACAGGTAGTTTTTACTTTTGCTTGTAAAAATGCAGGTAACCTCTGTATGCTTGGGTTTTGAGGTGAAAAATGCAGAGTGCTTTATTGAGTGAAAGCACCAGGCAATCTCAGCACCAACCCTGAGTTGGTGCAGTTGGGCTCCAAGCTGACCACAACTGGACCACGAAGAATGGAGTCCAGCATATCGAGTACGCAAGGATGATGACAAAAGTCATTTTGACGGTTTTCAGCATTGCGCGTGAAACCCCTCGGGGACATGAGCGTGCATCTCCAGTCGCCCCCTGTAAGGTTTTTCTTTTCATGTTGAAGTAAATTCCCGTGCATATTCGCAACTGACAGTACAACAGGATGATTGCAGGCAAAAGAAACACCGACAGAGTGATCCAGGTGATGTATATTCTTTGTCCCCACGGCTCTATGAAGGATGCCCAACAGTCGTATAAGTTTTCTTCGATCTTCTGAAGAGAGAATATGAAGACTTGCGGAGTGCTGAACACCAGTGAAATCACCCACGCTGCGCCGATAGCCACATACCTCCGAAATGAGCCTTTGAAAAACGATACCATGGGTTTACACACGGCGTGATACCTATCAATCGTCATAGCAACTATCATATAGGTCGAAGCAAACATCCCGACAACTTGTAAGTATTTTACAATTCTGCACAGAGCATCCGAGCCTTTAAATCCGTGCGTCATCTCCATGGATAGCTGCGGAAGAACTTGGAAAAAGGCGACCACCAAGTCAGCGAGACACAGGTGAAAAAGAAACAGTTGTGTCCTGGTGTTCCTCTTGCGCTTCTTCCAAAGTGTGTATAAGACAAATGCATTTCCACAAGTTGCAAGCACGAAAATTGCTCCCAAAACCGCAGCTTTTATACGCGCAAAATGTGCTTCGTTCTCATCTGCTTCACCAAATTGTTCCGGTGAAACGGATGAATTCGGATTAAACGTGAGATTGAATCTGTGAGACATTATCAAGTGAGAAACACAAGCAAATGAGAGACACTAAGGTAATCGCAGCCAGCCTGTCTGTGTTTCTACAGTATGTGATGGGGATGACACATTCTAACTCCACAGTGGGGACCTGCGATTGCGCAGACACATTGGTCCTTTGATCCTTGGTTTCTCACACCACAGACTTCACTCACGAGTCACGACACACGTTGATTTGTTTCTCTCACTATGGCTGTTTAAGCAAGTTACTGATGTGATATCTTTTTTAATTCACATATTATCCCACTGCATCAGTGAAACCGAGACAAGAGTTTCTGTTATTTCTGGGCTCACAGAAACCTCCTCTTAGGCTCCTACTGAGTACCATCTGCACCACAGACAGCTTACTATTCATTTCTGCAGAATTATGTTGACACATATAATAGGCTAGATATGGCACATAATTTGCGGTGGTAGTTGGGTGGTATCAGGATAGTTCGAATGTAAAATTTTTTTCCACAAATAGTCTGTCTCTGTTTGTCTGTATGCTGGTGAGAACTAAGAACCCATTTACAGATTTATTTTGTGTACTTCCTAGAACTGGTACAAGTACTCCCAGGGGTAGGCTACTCATACCCCAGTTTGGCAACCACAAGCATTACTGATAGCTAAGCAAATCACATTCACTGGATTGAAATGGTACGGCTCTACTCAATATCACAACATACCTCTGCTACAATTCAGTCCAACATCTTCCTGTAGCAATCCACCATTTAAATGCCTGTCAGAATGCAACATCTCTGCGGAGACATCTCTAGCTGAACACCTCTATTCATATCACAATGCAGCATTTCTACTGAACAGTCCAGTTTAGTTCCTATCACAGTCCAACAACACCTTTCACCTGCCCAACCTCTCTGTTCATGTCACAACTCTACTTCAGACAACAGCTCTCTCCAGTCACAATGCAGCACTTCTACTCCAATCACAGTCCAACATCTCTATTCAGTGTCTCCATTCTGAGCACAATGCAACAACATCTCTAATGCAACATCAGCATCCTTCCACTCTCCCGGGCCGCTCTGACGGTCCCAGGTGCAGGGTGCCCTTGGGTGAGGTGAGAGAAAAGAGCAGAAATAAAAGAATGATAAGCCTACCACTCGTCTTTCAGGATGTGGAGCCACTCATCCAGAGATATGAAACTTCTGGTCCAGTACAGCCATACAGTTGATGAGGTTAGAATCTCATATATACCCACACAAGGAGTACAAGGACATTTTATGCAATCATTAAAGAAATGCAGTCAAACTGTATCTGTTTGTCATGTGATGAAGTGGTATGGAAAATGGAGAGCAATCAACCTAAAGACATTGTTTGGCCTGCCATTGTGTGCCTCCCCCCACCTACACATACAGCACAATTACCCCCCCCCACACACACACACATACACACACAAGTACATTTTATTGCCTGTAGATACTACTAAGAAATACATGAAGTGGTATGGACAATGGAGAGCAATCAAGAGCAATCAAGAGCAATCAATAGCTCTGTGACTTGGATATTCACATATTCTTATATATATTCCTCACTACATCATGAACTTGTCTTATGGCTCTCCACACATGACGTTCCTCTACAGCACACATCAAGCTAAAGACATGTTTGGCCTGCCTTTGTCCTCCCCACCTACACATACAGCACAATGCCCCCCCCCACACACACCGCTGCCATCCCCAGCAAGTGCCCCCCTCCATACACTGCCCCCCTCCATCCCACTGCTCCTTATCAGTAAGCCCCTCCCACCCCTACATACACACAGCACACTGCATCCACCCCTGCCTTCACCATAACACCACTTCCCCCCATACACACTGTAACTGCCCCCAAACCTTAGCCACCCCCTCCATATGCACTTTATGCTCTATATACACTTTATCCTGCCCCCCCCCCCATGACACAAATAGTCTGAGAAGCAGACACAATTTCACTGTGTTCTTGACACTCAGTAACCAAATGCATGTGACAATAAAATGTTCTTGTATCCTTGCATGCACATGTGTCATCTTTCACAGTAGTTCTGTAAGTTACATACAATACAGATACTAATCCTCAGAATGAAGTTACAAGTGTGTGTGTTCACGTGACCTTCTACCTTTTTCCCAGTGTGCAATATGACAGCAGCAGCTCTCACACTCTCACATCAGGGACTACACTGAGTGTCACGTTAAATGTCTTACAGGGATGCAAGGATACAAGGACATTCTATTGTCACATGGCAATGGGCTGCATTAAGATGGGGTGTTGGGGGGGGTAGGATAAAGTGGCTATAGTGCGTAAAGTGCATAGGAGAGGTGGCTAAGGGCTGCATTAAGGTTGGGGTGGGTGGTGGATGATGTAAAAGGTGTTGACAAAGGGTATGAGCTATGTGGCTTGCTTGGGGAAGGTGGGGGGGGGGGGGGGGTTTACAATACTCCCACACATTAACAAGGAGCACCCAAGAGCAATGTCATCACATTTCCATTTTTTCACCATACCTCATCAAACTTCATCATAAATGTAATGGCATGCATGTATTTGGAGTCCTTATGTAGGCCTATACACTTATGACATTTAAAACTTGTTGAAATGTTTTTCTGAATGCTTTGTCTGAATGCTTGAATCATCCTAATGTCATATGGTCTTTTGAAACATTGTCATTTTAAATGGTCTGGTCAAAGGAAAAACATGACACAAGCTTAATTATGCTGTGCTAAACTGTCACAATGTAACCGTTTAGGTCAGCGTATAGGGACATGCTCCAGGCTGTTCTAAACAGTAAAGTCAAGTAGTCATGAGTTTCCAAGCAATCTTTCACAACAGCTGCTTTCATTAGCGTCTGCCATCTATGTCTGACAGTAGAAAACCAAAAGGAAAAAAAGGAAGCATCTAGCACACATCTAGCACACATCTAGCACACATCTAGAACACATCTAGCACACATCTAGCACACATCTAACACACATCTAGAACACATCTAGCACACATCTAGCACACATCTAGCACACATCTAGAACACATCTAGCACACATCTAGCACACAAAGCAAAAAAAATGAAGCAAACACTGACACCATGATGAGTTGGGCCAAATAAACAGACTCTACCTTTGGAGATATGGATGTAAATCCTGTAAGGATGTAAGGACTATGAAATGGATGTCCTCAATGTGGCAACATGCAGCCTCTCATTACACAGGAGAACACATAGGTGTTGGTGCACTGGGGAGTGGGGAGTAGAGTGTAGAGCATCTGTCTAAGGATGTGATACAGTGAAAGGCTTTCTGCTGGATTTAACTCTAGATTCTTGCATAATATTCATATAGGCTGGATGGCTGCATGTAACTCACACAATACTTGATCTTTTAGTCTCGCGCTTTTGCACTTTCTAGTCTATCTTGCTCTCTTTTTCTGCCTCCCTGCATCTAAAGCCAGCCAATCTGACTGAGGCACAACGTGGGGCATATCTTATATGATAATAATCTCCACCTTTTGAATCTCCACATGTGGAGAAGACAGCAAAGGTCAGCCATTCTCTAGTGTGTATACAGGCTGCAAGTTCTGTCATCCAGTACCCCATCTGAAATTGGTAAATGGACCGCATTTATACGGCACTTTTCCTCACCTATGAGGACTTAAGTTGCTTTGCAACGTATGCCTCACACTCACACACCAATGGCAAGGTGCCAACCTGCTGCCAGCAGAGCAGATTGGGGCTCAGTATCTCAAGGACTTGACTGGAGGGGCTCAAACCAGCAACCCTCTGGTTGCCAAACTGCACCTCTACCAACTGCGCCACCATGTATATGCTGGCTAAAAGGCCAGCCATTCTCCAAGACAGAAAAACAGAGAGAAGAAAATCATAGGCATCAAAAACATCATGGGCAATGCCAGTGGCCTTGATGAGTCCATCAGTGATTCCAGCATTTAAATCACAGTGCCTTGTTTCAACCTGTCAGATGTCAGAATATAACTCAAGAAAGGTAATTTCCACACCAGAAAACCTCGGCCTTCAAAGGGTTACCTAGCATGGTGCTTTTACACAAATCTTTAAGTCTGAAAGAGGCAGTGCAGGGCGCCACAGCTTGCGTGTTCTGCAACTGAACAATTGCAGAACACACAATAACTGAACAACTGCAGAACACACAATAACTGAACAACTGCAGAACACATAATAACTGAACAACTGCAGAACACACAATAACTGAACAACTGCAGAACACACAATAAGTGAACAACCACAGAACACACAATAACTGAACAACTGCAGAACACACAATAAGTAAACAACCGCAGAACGCACAATAAGTGAACAACTGCAGAACACACAATAACTGAACAACTGCAGAACACACAATAAGTGACAACTGCAGAACACACAATAAGTGAACAGTTTTGTTCACTGAGGACATCTTAATGGGCTCGGGGGAGTTTTGTTTAAAAACAAAACAAAACAATACTTATGCAAGACTGCCAGCTTTCCAAATGACTCCCACCAAGGGCTAAAAGCCCCATTTATATGAAGTGGCAATGCTAAATGTACAATGGTACTTTGTAATTAAGTTTGATAGCCTTTGATTGGTCCCTGACACTTCAATTACAACTACAGGGTCCTCTCGTCGTCAACAGGACTGTTAATTATAAAGCAATCTCAAATTGCACATTATATGAGTACTAATGCATCAAGCTTGGTAGAATGTGACATACACACACACACACACACACACAAACATATGTATGTTGCTATGGAAATGACATTGAGAAATTCCACAGGACTTTGACATCAGTGCTGATATATAATCATTATATGAAGCCGTTGGATGTGGCGGTAATTTGCACACCCGTGGTTTATCGCACAATAAGAAACACAAACATGGAAATTAAGGTGAATTACAGGTGAATTAGAAATAAGCCCTACTGATTTGATTCTGATTTGATTCATAACTGAAATAAACAAACAAATAAATTTCACAATATGACAGGTATTTACATTTAAGATTAGATTAGATTCAACTTTATTGTCATTACTCATGTACTCTATATTACTCATGTACTCTATATTACTCATGTACTCTATATGACATGGCTACAATTTCTACTTAGTCACACATAGTAAGAAAGAAATGTTGTATTAGTAAATGAAATCTCATATAGGCCATTTTAATTGAGGTAATATAATTGGCAATTGGGTAGATCATGGAACGTGCTTGAATGCTAGCTTTCTGTAGCTGACAATTACAAGGACTATCTTCTGAAAAGAGCCCGAGGGGAGGTAGACAAAACGAGGAAGTGGAAATGAAATGAACATGTTCCATCTGTGTGGAGAGGTACAAGGGTGAGCTGAGCCCTTGGCACCCTGCTTCATCCCCCCACGGTTGGAGCTTATTACGAAATGTGATTTGCCATTATGAGGTGAGTCATATTCCCACGCTGAGCCAGGATCAGAGCACAAACTCCCCAAGGCTCCTTCAAATGACCAAGGAATCTTGGCCTTTTTGGCTGGCACAATCTGTTGTGGTAGGTTGTCTCTTTCTGATACAAACCAGACTTAAATGTGTTAAAAAAGTCTTTAATGTGTCAAAGCTTACATTTTGTCTGATTAGAGGAGACCTAAAAGTGTAGTCAGCTGCAGAATGTTTGCTTGAAGAATGTCCTTCAAATTCAGTTTATGAAAATATACTTTTGTAACCTATATACCTATGTACCGTTTTACTGATATTTCAATTGCCCCACTTAACGCTTCACAAAACAGGACACTTATCAGTCACGAAAAATACCGCTGCAGGCCTCCTGATCATCTGCCATAGAGTCTGCTGCCATCTTGTGTTCAGATTGAAGCACAACAACAGCAAGGTCTTGAATTACTGAGGGTTTGCAGATATGGTAGTAGACCTACTTGGAGAGGAGACGACTTAGGAAAATTGCTGCTGGAAGTGGTGTGGACATGTGGTCCTCCAGACGACCGAAGTACTGACTGACTGTTAACAGATCCCATTATTCCGTAAAGTGTAAGAGATTAATCAGTGTCCTGGCTAAATTCCCAAACTGGCTCATTCCGCCTGAAACATCCTTCAGTACAGAGTGTGGCTATTCCCACCTCACCCTGGTCTGTGGTGAGAGTGGTGGGGGGCCCTCAAGCTGTCTGTAAACCTTGAAAAGCATTACATCAAATGCAGTGTGTCATGCAGACAGATTTACTGTAGAATTCGAAAACTGAATCGATGATTGGAGGATTCTCTCAATTGCATTGACTGACTGATTGATTTTGACCTAAAAAATATAATTAAAAAAGTTAAATACTACACCCTAACTGATAGGAAACTTAGTCATATGCATAGACAATGATTTGCATGTCTTCGTAACTGTCTAATGAATCACAGGCTATTGTAAACTACTGCTCATGCATGCCTAGGCAGTTTAGGGGTTATCGGCGGTGGCTAGCAGGTTTCACGTCCATTGGTGGGTAGGATGTGTTCCTATCAGATCCCAAGGTTCGGGCAGGTCAAACTTCGCAACATGAACAGGGGAAGGCTTAATTTTATTACACTAATTTTATGACACTAGCACGCAGTAAATAGGCAAAGAGTTAAACTATGAAGATTTCCTTGGAACAATGATAACAGATGACAGGAGGATACTTGTAGAAAACTCGTGGACTAGCGATGCCAAGTGGCTGGGAGCGGCAATCCACCTGCCTGCAAGCCAGCGGTTTATTACCAAGCGACTTCTCTGCTCGCCGTAGGAGAAGATTAAGGTAAGTATTTTTGTTTGCACCTTATTGTAGAAGAAAGGGCCTTGTCTGTAGCGAAGGTCTACTCAGTAATATCGAACAACGTTAAAACAACTGAATGTGTAAAAAAGGACATACTATTTTCAACTTAGCTAGCCTGCTCCCATATAACGTTAACTTTAGGTAGCATAGGCATCGCTATTCAATTACTGATCTTTGAATGACTGCGTAACTGTGTGTACCCTGTTTCAGTACTTTGTCACCTTCTTGACAGGAAAATAATAATGAACGTTAGTTCTCGCATAGATTCGGTTGAGTTGGCTAACTGTCTCAGAATGTACGTTGAGTTCAGTGACAGCATCTAGCTAATGCTACCGCTAGTTTGAAACAACGCTAGCTAACGTTATCAATCGTCAGCCAGCTATCGAGATTCCTCCCGTCAGAAGACGCGGGCAAATAATGAAATAATGACTGTATTTCCCAAGCTTTACCAAACAGTTCCATATCCATCAGAAGTACATTAGACAATGTTAATCCACTAAGCAAGCGTAGCCTTGCTGTGTAGCAGGCTTGACAGTTTATTGTTTCAGACCATACCTAGCTAGCTAGCTAGGTTATCATAGAAGGGGTATTTTGATATCACCCATACTTTGGATATCACACATAACAGTTTTAACAGCTGTTAACAAATCTAATATTGAGATTGAACATCTTTACTTCAGTACAAAGTGACATTTTAAAATTCGAGTGTTGGCATGCTTTGCTATCGCAGTCCCTGTTACCGAGGGCTTGTTGACAGTTAGTGTTAGCTAGATGACGTTAGCTGTCACCAACAGCAATGAACTTATGATTTGCTGTGGCTGTCCCAAATAAAAGTTCAGAAGTTGACTGTATCTTGAAGAAAAGCCTTGCTCTCAATGACATCCTTCAGCCACTTCTCCCTGAACCTCGTCTGTCCGGGGCGGTGTGTCAGTCTGTTTGATTCCACGAAGAAGGACACCTCCACTGGTAGTGTTTGTGATTTAATTTTAGAGATCTCCACGATGAAGAAAACACAGGCAGTTCCCCTAGGGATTGGAGATCTTCGAGTCGGGACGCTCCACTGTGCTCTGTAATGATATTGTTTATGATACTCTAGCTCAGTCTCTTGAACAAATTCTAGACTGAAAAGCCAGCTAGAGTGTATCTCCCATGTGCTAATGTACTCCTCAATTTGTTTCTTCCCGATATCAGCTGTGAAATCTATACATGCTACCCATTCAATGTTCTTCATCTTGTAGTCGGAATGAGCATCTTGGTCCCCTGGCATGCAGCCCAGGATGGACTGTGCGGTTTCAATTACATTTTTGACGAGTTCGTTTGCTCTCGCAACTATAGTATGGGGTGAACTATCCATGTCTTTCCCTTAAAATAAAACACTCAAAAAAAAGAAGTATTTGACTATTGAGATAAAAGTTCCAGGTGTTACAGGATGTGTTGTCAACGTTAGCCTCTGGAGAGGTTTTGAGTAATGCTGTCCGTTGCTATGGTGATGGTACACAGGCTACTCCGACCCTGTCCGTGACCGCACGTGACAGTGGTTTTCATGTTACCCGTCTGATCAAACAACAACTAATAGTAGATAGTTAAGCGTATCACACCTATTCAGTTAAACCTATCAATTCAATCTAAACTATTTTTTTTCTCAGATGTCCAGTTATGGTAGATTAATGCGTCAAGAAAACAATTCTTGGAAATAAGGATGGAAATAACCCTCTATAAAACAGTGAACAGTTCTTGCTGAAGATCGTGACTCCTCTCCTTTCATTTGTGATCCTTTTTTACTCAATGGAATACAGAAAAGGCCATCATTTCACTACTTCAAAGAAGTATCATGGCCCGCCAACATCGGTAAATGGCTGCAAGTCCACCAGCCAAACCCATATTTGGGCATCAGTGATGGAAATCTGAGGCTAGACAAACTGTTGTCTGAGCAAGTGTTCCCCAGTGCAGGCCTCTGGAGTGACTGACGCATGTCCCGAATCAGGAGCACTTTAGACACCGTCTCCAAAGCTGTCAGCGGGACAGTGAGCGGTACCGACCTCCTCTCCAAAATCTCGAAGCTGAAGCCCGGCACCAGCACCACCGCTGCTGCTGCGGCAGCGGGCAAAGCTGGCACAGCTGGCACTGTGGAGGTTCACATTCATGGCACCACTGAACAAGAAGCAGCCACAGTCTCCATGACCGCAGCGGCAGTACAGTCTGCCATTGCCATAGAGATGCCCAAACAAGACAAGAAGCACGAAGAGGAAGTTCCGGAGCAGGGGGTGACGACGGAGCAGGTTGAAGTGCCTCATGTCCGGGTGAGGGAGAAGCTCAAAATCAGCCTTGCCTCTCAGGCTGGCACGGTGTCCTCGTCCGTGGCCAAGCAGACCTTCCAGCGCCTCCAGCCGGCTGCGTTCTCCACCAACATGGACGAGACCTACAGCCACCTCTCCCAGCACGTCAACACCTATTTTGGTTCGGACACTCCTGCGGACCCAGCCGAGAGCCAGTTTGCCCAGCAAAGGAAAGGTCTGGAAGGTGCAGCACCCTCGGCAGAGGGTCCTTACCCAAATCAAACTCTGAATCGCGATCATATACCGGTCCTGATGCCTGTGGCGGGGAAAGCACCCAATCAGGCTTCTCCTGAGTCGTCTGCTGTCGAGCACACTAGCCCCGCCACACCCACACCCACACCCACCTCCACCTCCCCAGCAGCACCCAAGCCAGAGACTGCTGCCCCGGTCGCCCCCCCGGCCTCCCCCAGGAAGGGCATCAGCCAGTACCTCTCCTACCCCCGGCCCACTGTGCAGAGCTTCGTGGGCAGCTACATCGCCCCGCTGGTGCCCAAGTTCCGGGCGGATGCCCAGAGCGTCGACACTACTGAGAAGGCTGGCAAGCCATCAGGTTCAGACCAGGTGGCCACGCAGGATGGCAGAGAGAAGACTGAGGAGGAAAAGGAGGCAGAGACAAGGCCCAGAGGCTACTGTCACAGAGGGAGAGGGTAGGGAGCTTTCAAGTGATCTAAGATCTTCATTCATTTAGGCTTCTGAATGATTGATTGGTATAGATTTCTAGTATGATTTCTATAGATACATAGTATGCAGAAGCCTGTGTTTGCCACTCCTTGCCCAGACTCTCACTATAGTCTAAATATGGGCTAAAAATATTTCAGCCAGTGAATTGCTGTAGAAACAGTGGACGAACCCTTAAAGAAGGCTAGTCCCCTATTGAGCCCACATCACTAATGCACTCTTTGATTTTATATCCACTCCTGTGCCAGCGTCTTGCCAATACTTACTGTATTTGTTAAAGTAATTTACATTTATGCATTTAGCAGATGCTTTTATCCAAAACGACTTACATTTTGTCAACTATCAATTGTTCAATAGTCTCCCCTAGAGCAACTTAGGGTTAAGTGCCTTGCTCAGGGGCACAAGGGTGGCAGCTGGGATTCAAACCCACAACTATTCTTTTTTGTTGTTGTTGTTCAGGCTGCTTGCACGCTAGCCAGGTTCCTTAACCACTAAGCCCCTTTATTTCTTATGTATGGTTGTATGAGTATGTGGTGAAATGGGGGTTTCAATGTCTATAATGTGTGTGTGTGTGGGTGTGGTGCAGATCATAGCACGTGCAAGTGTGGACAACAGGACCAGGGCATTGGTGCAGGCCCTGCAGAAAGTCACCGATGTGAAGATCACCATCAGCCGTGTGGAAGATCTCTGCTATCACCTTCTGGAGTTCCCAGAGACCAGAGGAGTGGCTGTCAAGGTAGGAACGTGTGTGTGTGTGTGTGTGTGTGTGAAGGCAAGAGATTGTCACGTTGATTGGTCTTTAATGACTGCTATTTACAAAGGAACTCATTTGGACCTAACCATAACAAAGATGGAAACAGTCAGTGCAAGCAAAATGCAGTGAGCAATAAGAGAAGCTTTGCAGGAGAATGGCATTAATGAATATGAGTGTATGTGTGTGTGCTTGTATGAGCCTGCTACTGTTAGCATTCTCATTAACCAAATGATCAGGCTGTGGATAAGGGAAGCTTTGCAGTGTGCTTGTATTAGCTTTCTACTGCTACTGCTCTCATTAACCAAATGACTAGACTGTCTGGACCTTTCATTCGTACGTTAAAAACATGCAGAATGAGTCCAGGTGAAACCCGCAGGGGTTGGACAAACTGTCTCTCTGTGTCTCTCTTTCTCTCCCTGCTGTAGGAGCGTGTGATCCCGTGTTTACTGAAACTGCGGCAGGCCCGCAACCCTGACCTGCAGTCAGCCGTGAGGCAGGCTTTGGCTGTCGTGGGCTACACAGACCCCGTCAAAGGCCGCGGCATCAGGGTCTTGTCAATCGATGGAGGAGGGACCAGGTATCATGCCAAAGCCATGGGACAGTTGCATCACATGTTATTGTTGTGTGCAGCTGTGTTGCACTTGCATAGCATGTATATAACATGCTGGCACATGCATGCTTCCAGATCAGTTCTTTGCATGCTGAAGGGATTTGTTCAGTGAGGGTTTATAAAGGGTTTATAACTATCTTATTTTTTTTTATATTTTAGCATTCAGTCCTATTCATTCATTTGTTTATCTTTCATTGTCTCTTTGTTGTTGTCCAGTTATCCAGCCTCCATGTACATTCAGACATCGCCCTCTTGTGGTGGTCTTGTGGTCATCCCACATTAACATACTGGATGTCTTTCAGGGGCTTGGTGGCTTTGCAGACTCTACATAAGTTGGAGGTCCTGACAGGCAAACCCATCTATCAGCTGTTTGACTACATCTGTGGAGTCAGTACAGGTATATCACCATGCACTGCAATGCAAAAGTCCCTCTGCAGTGATTTTTAACGAGTATATATAAATCAAAGGCAATCAAATAGCCTGACTAATAGCCAATTGTGTCTGTTCTCCACCGGTATAGTTAGCATGCGCGTTTAGCCATTTTTCCTATCCTATGCTACTGTAGTGTATCCATAAAGCAGACTCTTACTCCTCAGTCTGAGATCATTGTTGCTGTAGTGCTTTGTTAAAAAGTGATCTCAAAACAGTTAACCTTTGACCTCTGTTCTCTGTGTATTGTAGGTGCCATCTTGGCCTTCATGGTCGGGGTGTTCCAGATCCCTCTGGACGAATGCGAGGAGATGTATAGGAAACTGGGCTCTGACGTCTTCAAGCAGAACCTCATCGTGGGAACCGTGAAGATGGGATGGAGCCATGCGTACTATGACAGCGAGATCTGGGAGAACATCCTGAAGTGAGTGGTGTTATGTTCTTTAAAGGAGATTTTTCTATGTGTGTGTGTGTGTGTGTGTGTAGTTGCATTTCCTGGTTTGTGCTATACCTCAGAGAATGCATCTCCACCATCTAAAGCAAAGTATTTTTTTCTTTGTTTGTGTTTTAGAGAGAGAGTGGGGGATAGTCTCATGATTGACACAGCCAAGAATCCAAAATGTCCCAAGGTAAGCCATATCAAGTCAGCGGGGATAATGCCATAATTCCATGTCCTCTATTACTCTGTGAAGCATTTTGACAGCCCAAGTAAGTCTTGACAGAACTATTTATTTTATTGTGTTCAGTGTTTTGGTTCAGCCAGCTAAGCGAGGTTACAGTGCAGACTAAAGCAGTGCTTTTTCAGGTTAAAAATAATATAATCAGAATAGCTGTAGTGCTTTTAAATCGCCATCGCCTCCAATACATTCTCCCAAGAGTCAACAGACGGCGTTGTCCTCTAGGTGGCAGCAGTGAGCACGCTGGTGAACCGTGGCCTGCCGCTGAAGGCCTATGTGTTCAGGAACTACAACATGCTTCCAGAGGTGCGTTCCCACTACTTGGGCGGCTGCCAGCACAAACTGTGGCAAGCCATACGTGCCTCCTCCGCAGCCCCAGGCTTCTTCCAGGAGTTCATGCTGGGCAACGACCTGCACCAGGTGAGTGGGAACACAGTGTGGAAATTGTGTTTTGGGGCTGGGAGGCGTCCTTCCATATCAGGGTATCTCCAAACAGGTAAACAAGGTTGCTTTGTTGCATTGAAGATGTTGTAAGCATGTAATTAAAAGGTAAAGGCTAGTATTCAATCAACACCATGCGTCTACATTCAGGCAGATTGCTGGGAAGCACTCAGTCTTCAACAGGAACACCTATGTTTGTGTTTGTCTAGCATGTCATGCTGCAACTGCAAGTGAGTTTCCCAGTTTGGGATCAATAAAGTACATCCATCCATCTATCTATCGATCCATCTATCTATCTATCTGTCTATCTATCTATCTATCTATCTATCTATCTATCTGTCTATCTATCTATCTGTCTGTCTGTCTGTCTGTCTGTCTGTCTGTCTGTCTATTGATCGTTAGGCAATTAGCTTTGAGATCAGTAGCCATTAGCTAAGTGGACCTTTCTTGGAAATCCTCGTCACTGCCATTCTCAGTCAGCTCCTCCTCTCAGTAAGGCCTTAACGGGTGGTTAGCTGTTCTTGTCGCGCCGTCAGGTTCTGTAACTTTAAACTGGCTTCAAAAGAGGCTTAAGGGCAGATTGGGTGGGTCCTCCTCAGCCTCACGCAGGGCAAAACCTGTTGTTTGAGCAGCACCAACAGCTTCATAAATCACACATTAGCGTTGTTGTTAGATGATTCCTGTGCTGAAACTTGCGCTGGTTTCTATGTTCCTTTGATAAACGAGGGCCGAGGTGAAATCTGTTGTGTGTGACTCAACAGCCAAAGAAATAACACTGCACTTCAAGCTTCTTTTCTTTTTAAGGACATCATCAGCTCTGGAATGGGCTGATTTTCTTGTTTCTCCTCACAGGGTATTTATGGCGCTAATGGATCACTGAGGGGCCTGCAGGCACTCCAGCAGAGTTGTTGTTGTTGTTTTTGTTTTTTTATGATGCTGTTTATGTAGATGCTGATTCATTGAGGTCCGGGCCTGTCCCTGGCCACTTCAGTGCCAAAGTCATCCTCTCGTTTGGTGGCAAGCAAAAGTAGCCTAATCCCGTGTTACAGAGTAGAGAACGTCTGACTGGTGCCTCTGAGACTGTTTTTGCTTTTTGCTTTGATGATTGAAACCCTCCCAGTCCAGTGTGCTTGTCAGAGGTCATGGGCAAAGGGCCGCAGCAGTGGTGGTGGCAGGGTGGTTAGCAAACCTAGCTAGCATGCTAGTAGCCTAGAAATGATGGGTTTGAATCCCCGCTGCCACTGTTGTGTCCTTGAGCAAGACACTTAACCCTAAGTTGCTCTAGACGAGACTGGCCCTGAACTAATTGAGAGTTGACAAATGTAAGTGGCTTTGGATAAAAGCCTCTACCAAATGCATAAATGTAAATGTAATGGCCAGACACTGAAATCTGAACATGGGCCTGATAATGATGTCTGACCTCAATTTTTAGGTCATTGTCAGCGAGTGGCCAGCAGCGAGCCAAAAACATCCTTGGCTTAATTAGGAGCCACAGCGTGCCTTGCTGCTTACAGATATGCATGCAAACACACTCAGACACATGCAAACTCTCTCTCTCTCTCCCTCCCTCTTTCATACATACACACACATACAGCAGTGCATCAGTTCACCAGTTCATTCAGTGATTCATTCACTCATTCATAACGGCCTGCTGGGCCAAGCCTGGCAAAACTTCCTGGCATCAGCTTTATCCTTCATCCAGCACCTCTCTGATGCCCCGACTGATTCACCCGATGGAGATGCCCTTGAGTGGAGTCGGCTGTTCGAAGGCAAGCCAGAGCCAAGCCCAGCCAACCAAAGCCCAGCCAAGCCTCGGTGTCGCCTCTGCTGGGGCAGAAAACAAGATTAATCACCCCACCCCAGCCCTCAGTGTTCCCCTGGTGCCGTTGGAGGGCACTCACACCCCAGCGTCGGGTTCCTGCGGCTCGCTGAGGGCCTCACACAGACCCGTCCACAAAGTGGCCCTTGTCTGCATCTAAGAGCAGAAGACAGAAGTCCAGTACGCGTGATGAATGGCACACATTCAGTGCTGTGCAGATGGGGCATCTGGAAAGTTCCATGCGGCTGATTTATGAGCACAACCGTTACACTGCGCATTTGACAGGTACACAATCGCTGCCACTTTTGTAGTGCCCCCCCTACCACAACCACCACCACCACCACAACCACCACCAGCAGCAGCAGCTGCTCCGCAGACTCCAGAAAGCTGTTACTTGTTGTGGAGAAGATGGATGATGACATTTATCTTGATCTCAGACTATTAAATCTGTTTTTATTCAGTGACATGGTGGGAGGGAATTTGTCGGGTGAATTGCACAAGTAGAATTGCTTGTACTTCACAAGCTTATATAAAACACTGGCACAGTTTTGGAATTTTTATTTTTTTATTTTTCAAGGACACGATGTTGCCTCTCAAAGTTGGAGATGGGAACATCTTGGATTGTGCATCAGTTAGGTCTGGTCCAAGCATTTGTTTTGATATCATGACACACTGTACATGAAGGACAGATGACCGTAGAAGTGTTATTGCCACCAGCCATTCAGGCTATGCTCTGTGCAGGTCTGGGTGTAGGGTAGGAGCCAACCACAAAACAAAGGAAAACCTTTACACTGTGACATTACTGATTGTATTGCCAGACACCAGTGGGCATGTTTAGCAGTGCAAATCAGCCACTGGGAAGTGTTAATTGATTAACTGTAGTTAATCAATACAGATAATACAGCCTTCAGACAGTTACAAAAAGTGCTTGATTGAGTAATCAAAATGTAATGGTCATTTTGGTTGACAGCTCCGGCTTCATGATTTTTGCTATTCAGCAGCGTGAAGAATTTCAGCAGACACTCTTATCCCCAGTCAAGGCTTGCATACGTCAAAGAGCTCCATTTGAGCTGTGTTTGTACGTTTCTGCAACCTTACCAATGCCTTCAAACCTGTTGGTGCTATGCTAAGTGCCTGAAGCTGTTTCCCAGAATGCTCTTGGGCACAGTGGGAGTTTGGACACGAGCAGAGGATGGCGGAGTAGTGAGCTGCTGGTCAGGAGAGCACAGCGATATTTAAGGCAACGCGACGCTTGAGGGAATAGCACCCAGAACACAAGCGTGTGTTCTCTAAAAAGCACTGGCCTATATTCTTTATGTGCTTATCTTAATACAGCAGGAGACAGAAGCCCAGTTGAACACACACAACATCTATTATTAAAAAAATATAGATAAGAATTCATTCTCATATCAGTGTGTGTTCTGGCTCCCAATCAAAGTCAATGTAACACATGCTGGTGGTGTATGAATTAGTTGACATGGCTGTTGAGCTTTGGGTGCCTCTGCAGGGTTCTCACTCGTATGAATCTGGGAGATTAGCCTAGCTTTTCTGTTTTGAGTGATGCTGTGTTTGTGCGCGTGAGTGTGTGTGTATGCGTGCGTGTGTGTCGGCACGCATGTGTGTGATCCACAGGCAGTCTGTGGTTGTGTTCAGTGTTTTCCTGTTTTCCTTCATCTCTCTAGTGATATCATGCTCTGAGCCTTGAGGGCAGCTTAGCCCTGCCCATGCAAACTCACCAAGGCTTGGGAGCTCTGCTAGGAGCTCTGAGAGCTTGGAACTGGCATGAGGTGAAACTCTCCCGTGTGTGTGTGAGGGGGAGAGAGAGAGTTTGAGGGTTTTGAGTATTTTGAGTGTGTTTGTGTGTGTGTGTTAGAGAGAGAGAGTTTGAGTGTTTTGAAGAACCACACTCGGTTCTTCAGAATTTATAGGTAGTTCCAGTCCATGCTTGGTTCTTCAGCATGAATAAGTAGTTCCAGTCCACGCTTGGTTCTTCAGCATTAATGAGTAGTTCTTCACTTTAGTCTTGGGACACGCAGCAGACAAAGTGCTGGGCTTAATAGTTTAAACTCTGCCAGTGTGTGGCGCTGTGCTGTATGCTTGTATGCTTATGCTGTATGAGTGTGCTTATGTGAGACTTAGTGATGAGCATGCGTGGGCATGTGAGTGTGTGTGTGTGTGTGTGTATGTATGTATGTATGTATGTGTGTTTGTGGCACTGTCATGTATGAGTGTGCTTGTGTGAGACTGAGTGATGAGCGTGTGTGTGTGTGTGTGTGTGTGTGTCTGCCCGCCCACACTTGTGGCACTGTAATATATTTGTGTGTTTGCTTGAGACTGAATGATGAGTGTGTGTGTACGTGTGTTTGTGTGCACACTAAAACGGATCCCTGTATGTCCATTTTCAGGACTGAGTGTGTGTGTGTGTGTGTGTGTGTGTGTGTGTGTGTGTGTGTGTGTGTGTGTGTGTGTGTGTGTGTGTGTGTGAGTGTGAATGTGTTTGTGCACGTATGCAACCATGTGTGCTGCTGCTGTTGAGAGTCGAATTTGATGACCTAGTTTATTTGGTCAGGAGAAGAGCAGGCTTGTGTGATTCAGCAGTGAGTTTATTCGGTCAGGAGAAGAGCAGGCTTGTGTGATTCAGCAGTGAGTTTATTCGGTCAGGAGAAGAGCAGGCTTGTGTGATTCAGCAGTGAGTTTATTCAGTCAGGAGAAGAGCAGGCTTGTGTGATTCAGCAGTGAGTTTGTCTCAGAGATGCTCTTTCAAACTCTACTCTGGGGTTTTTACCGACCGTTTTAAGTGTGTGTGTTTGTGTGTGTGTGTGTGTGTGTGTGTGTGTGTGAGAGTGTGAGAGAGAGAGGATGGATGTTTACTTTGTGTGTGAGAAAGAAGTGTGTGAGTGAGTGTGAGTGTGTGTGAGAAAGGATGGATGTTTACTTTGTGTGTGAGAACGAAGTGTGTGTGTGTGTGTGTATGTGTATGTGTGTATGCATTTGAATCCTAACTGCTTCCTAAATGCTTTCTTTCATTGCCGATCTGGCAGCTGATCCTCCAGCAGAGCAGGAGACTTTGAGTCTGCTGAGTCTCTAGTGGATGCTGAATCAGTCCACCATATTACACTCCTCCCTCATGTTCCCAAAGCTCCTCTCTCATGTTCCCAAAGCTCCTCCTTCATGATCCCAAAGCTCCACCCCCATGTTCCAAATGCTCCTCCCTCATATTCCAAGTGCACCTCCCTCATGTTCTCAAAGCTCCACCTTAATGTTCCCAATGCGCCACCTTAATGTTCCCAAAGCTCCTCCCTCATGCTCCCAAAGCCCCTCCCTCATATTCCCAGTGCCCCTCCCTCATATTCCCAGTGCCCCTCCTTCATGTTCCCAAAGCTCCTCCCCATATTCCCAGTGCTCTTCCCTCATGCTCCCAAAGCTCCTCCCTCATCCTCCCAAAGCCCCTCCCTCATGTTCCCAAAGCCCCTCCCTCATGTTCCAAAAGCTCCTCCCTCATGTTCCCAATGCTTGTCAGTTTATGTAGAAGCTCACTTAAAAATGTCTAAGCTCCTTTGCATGAGTTAAAACATCCAAAAATGACCTAGAAATAGCAGCAGAGTGAGAAGATAACCTTATTGGCACGAGAAAGCAAAAACTCAGTGGTTAGAGTTAGTGGTTAACTGTGAATACTTACACATACATACATATATATACTTTGTTTGAAAAACAGAAGAGAGAATGGTGTCCTAAGCAAACGGATGAGGCCCGGCAGCACTTGAGCCTGGCTGTCCTGTGGGAGGGTGTTTGTCAGTGTGTGTCATACCTCCAGCAGCATGTGCCAGTCATGAGTGTGTGACGGAGGGGAGCGGCTGGGCTGCTGGCAGTCCCAGTGACCTTGTCTGCGTCGTTCCCAGTTTGGCCTGCATGAATCAGCATGTTAATGAGCAGGAAATCATTCAGCTTGTCAGTTTGCCTTGAGAACACACACAGACAGACAGACAGACAGACACACACACACACACACACACACACACACACACACACACGCACGCACAGTCTCTCTCTCTCTCTCTCACACTCACACTCATTCACACACACACACACACAAACACTTTCTCCCTGTCCCTCCTCTCTCGTCTCATCCTCTAAAGCCCTGTAAGAAGTGGTGGGTTTCTGTGTGGAGAGCATGAAGCTCATCTGTAGGCGCTCAATGCAGCCGTGCAATGCAGTTATCATGCAGCTGCAAGCCTTAAAGCTACAGGCCAGTGATTCTTCCACTACACGTTCCAGCAGGGGCTCTGTGTGGAGACAGACACTGGCCGGGTCCACAGCTAGAGCAGACAGTAGGAGTTGCAAGACCAGACCAGACCAGACCTGGGAGAAGAGAAGGATACATGCAAGGATTAAGAAAAGAGGAGGTGTGTGTGTGTGTGTGTGTGTGTGTGTGTGTGTGTGTGTGTGTGTGTGTGTGTGTGTGAAGTGACAGATGTCAGAATAGAAAGGAATAGTTGAAGGACGAGAGAGAAAATGGAAGAATGGAGGGATATGAAGGAAGAGCTGGAGGACGAGGAACAGATTTGGCTCCCTCTCTTCCCATCTCCACAGGGCCTGCTGAGATGGTTCCTCTTGGGAGCCTCTGGTCCCCCCCTCCCAAATCCCACTGTATGCCTGCTTCTAATGAGCCCAGCCTGTGTGTTTGATCCTGTCAATGCCAACCACCCCCGCCATCACCACCACACACTCCACAACCCTCCAAGGCTTCAGTGTGTGCCCAGCAGGCTTTATACCCTTCTATACACATCTCTCTCTCTCTCTCTCTCTCTCTCTCTCTCTCTCTCTCTCTCTCTCTCTAACACAAACACACATCTCTCTCTCTAGCAGTCTGGAGCCCAAGCACCATATTCCTGGCGTTGCCTTTCAGTAATTGGTAGACCTCAAAGCCACCAATGTCTCTCCATTACACTGACTCTGAGTGGGTTGGTCCATAGGGCGTGTGTGCGTGTGTGTTCTATATAGGTTATAATAAAGCATTAGAGATATTAATATGTACTAGGATGCAGTTTTGATAGTCAGGATATAGGTTCACTATAGGCCACTCATAACTAGTGAGGTAGCTATCTGTATGTTCATGTAAAATGTCAGCATGTGCAGTATATTGTTGCTAAGGTTGCGAGGAGTTGGTGCTCTAGTTGGATCTGTGGGTTTGTTGGATCAACTCCATATGTTTGTGTCCCCCCATCTGACTGATATGATCTTATATCCTCTAAAATTCACAGGCTTCACAGAAAAAAGATCAGATAGACAACTACCACACAAAGAAGAAAGAAGGATATGTACCCCTCCTGCAACTTGGGCTATGAATGAATCATTTTAGTGAGGGGCATCCCTACATGAAAATCACATTTCAGAAAAAAGTATATTTACCATACTGAACTGCCATGACATTTACGTTCATCTATGATTAAAGTCAAAGTTTCAGAATTAACAGGACTATCATAGATATAATTAATCCATTGATCCATCCACAACCCACATTGAGAAATATGATTGGTAGGTGTGTGTGTTTGTGTGTGTAAGAGAGTGTGTGGATGTGTGTGAGGGTGTGTGGATTGTAGTCAGGTGGATAAATGCATCTTTTGTTCTTGAGTCACATACTCCTTACTGGAATGTTTCTAGTCTCAGTCTCTTACGTGAGTCATCTTGTGTGAACGTCCTTCTTATGCGTATCACAGACAGTCTTGTGTGAACGTCCTTGTGTGTGTCGCTGGAAACTGGGTTTGCTTCGACTTGGAATGGAAATCTGACTCCACAGTTCCGCTTTCTTAGAACTGCCTCTGTTTATTTTAGAATGGAAGCTTTATGACGAACAGCACACACCACATCTCTCTTAATTTACCCTGCTTCCTGGTCATTTATTTCCACTCTTTTGACAGGAAACAGAAAGGAGAAAATATATTTCTTTATTTCATTTTGTTCTTTTCATGACTCCTGTGGTGTGTCACTGTACTTCAGGATGGAGGCCTCCTGATCAACAACCCCACAGCCCTGGCCATCCATGAATGTAAGAACCTGTGGCCCAACACGCCTCTGCAGTGTGTGGTGTCTCTGGGCACAGGCCGCTACGAGACGGGCAGCAAGAACAGTGCCACCTATACCAGCCTCAAGGCCAAGATCACCAACGTCATCAGCAGTGCCACAGACACCGAGGGTGAGTGTGTGTGTGTGTGTGTGTGTGTGTGTGTGTGTGTGATGGGGATTGTGCAGTGGTACTCCATGGGAAGGAGCTGATTGATGAATGAATGTAAAAGTAAACAAAGGGCTTGTGCATCCAGACTGATTAACTCTACATGATTGGATGCAGCATCGGTAAGTTAGAAAGCATGGGCTCTGCAGACAAGACACCGCACAAGACTAGTGTAGCCACGAGACTAATGTAGCCACGAGACTAATGTAGCCACGAGACTAGTGTAGTCATGAGCTTGCAGGAGCACAAGACTAGTGTAGCCACGAGACTAGTGTAGCCACAAGAGTAGTGTAGCCATGAGCTTGCAGGAGCATGAGACTAGTGTAGCCATGAGACTAATGTAGCCACAAGAGTAGTGTAGCCATGAGCTTGCAGGAGCATGAGAATAGTGTAGCCATGAGACTAGTGTAGCCATGAGCTTGCAGGAGCACAAGACTAGTGTAGCCATGAGACTAGTGTAGCCATGAGCTTGCAGGAGCATGAGACTAGTGTAGCCATGAGCTTGCAGGAGCACAAGACTAGTGTAGCCATGAGACTAGTGTAGCCATGAGACTAGTGTAGCCATGAGACTAGTGTAATCGAGACTAGAGAAATGAAGCCAAATTCATCCACCACGTCTGTAACTCCCATTTGTCTTATTTGAATGTTCTGTTCCTTTGTTGGTAAGCTCTGAAAGTAGTCTGAAAATACTGCAGTGTTTAATATTCTTGCCTCATTGCAAGATTTCCAGTCCCAATTTTGTTCACTTTTGTCATTTTTCTATTGTGTCTTTGAAGTAGCTCACATTTCCTTTAATTCCAGTCTCTTGTGTCTTTGAAGTAGCTCACATTTCCTTTAATGCTATTCTTGCTTCTATCCTTTTTCATTTTACTATGATGCACTAGTTTCTTAGAAAACATCAGACACTTGTACAAGCTAAACAGCAGACTGAATGAAGATGGTGTTCTAAAGAGCAGGGATGCGGCCGTGCACAAGTCTGTGCCACTTTCCACTTCTGTGCTTTTGCTTGTGTGTGGTGATTTGTTTTAACACTGTATATTCATGACATTGATGGTGATAAATAATCTCAAAGGGTATTGTTGATACTGACCCTCCGACAAACCAATCCACACTGCAACTCTGCAGCACGCTATGAAATAGCTGAAAACAGAAGCTAAGCCTAAACTCATTCCATCGGTGTACTGAACCATTGGAGTGTTTTTTAGAACAATATACAGATTACACAAATCCAGGGATTTATGTTTTGCATGTTGGAGAAGTGTAGTTATGGGGCTCAGGCACATGAAGAGTTAAACTCCAGCAGATGCCACCAGTCACATCTGGTTCCTGGATCTGCAGGCAGGATTTAAAACTCACGTAATCGCAACAGCTATTTTTAAACTTCTGATTACCAGACTAACCTCTAGGCCCCCTCTGGGGGTCAAATAGCATCTGGAACCATCAGGTGCCAGCAGCCCATTGCTGCTCCATCCTCTAGTGTGTAACTGCATTATGTTCCATCTTCTAGTGTGTGTTAGTGTTATGTTAGTGGCTGTTGTGAGTTGCTCTGTAATGAATTCACCATTGTCACTAGACACTTGCACATATTGTAAACAGTTGGTGAACTTTACTCTCATGCGTGTGTGTGTGTATGTGTGTGTGTGTGTGTGTGTGTGTGTGTGTGTGTGTGTGTGTGTGTGTTTTTGTCTGTATGTGTTGTCCTGCCCCACCTCCCACCAGAGGTCCACACTATGCTGGATGCCCTGTTGCCACGGAACACCTACTTCCGCTTCAACCCATTCATGAGGGAAGACATCCCATTGGACGAGAGCCGGCGCGAGAAGCTCAACTTCCTGCAGGAGGAGGGCCGGCGCTACCTGGAGCGCAACGACGTCAAGCTCCGCAAGGCGGCGGCTGTCCTGGCGCAGGAGAAGGGCGTTGTGCAGCGGACCGCCGAGTGGCTCCAGCTCAAGGCCGTCATGTACGACGGTCTGCCCTTCCTCTCCAAGCTCTAGCGCCCCCCAGAGGCCTGGTGGTGACTGTGCGGTGGACTCTGGAGGGCCTTGCGTGTTCAGGGCTCATTGACTAGGGTGGAAGTGCTCTGCTTAGTGTTAACACTAATGCTCCTCTGCAATTTCATTTCATTAAAAATGTTTCTAGTGATTGCAGTGGTCTACCCCCCCCCACTAACTTGGCGTTCTCCACACATCTCTGCTGGTGACGTGTCTGCTGCTCTGCCCTAAACTGCTCTGAAGGTCAGACAAGATTTTTTTTTTTTCCCCCCCCCAAAGGCCTGGGTCTCAGGGGCCTCTCAAACTGATTGCTAAGCGTGAATCAGAGACAGAGCTGTCTGTGTCAGTCTGACTGCACAGCACTGCTGAAATGGGTTGAGTTCCCACTGCACACTCGTCCTGAATCTCATTGGTGGCGTCTACACAGCGTTCCTTTTGATGTCCCCATGCTGATGGATGTGATCTGATCTGATCTGTGCGCTACATTGCAAACAGACTGACAGTCACAGTCATCATGTTATGTTATTAGGAAATAAGCTTCACCTTAGTGACGTCAAGTCTTAATTACTGTATGTCAGAATCATTTCAGATTATGCCCACATCCCTTTGTGTGCGTCAAATGTGTGTGTGTGTCGGTGTGTGTCTGTGTGTGTCTGTGTGTGTGTGTGTGTGTGTGTGTCTGTGCCTGAGATGCACTTTCCCTGGCATTACTGTAGTTTTAGTTGTCAGAAAGCCTTCCTGAAGAGGCCACGCCTGCCTGTGGGAGAAATACTCTCAGTGCTTTTGAAGAGGCAGCATACCCACGTGATTTAGTTAATTATTATTATTTTTTATTATTAGGGTTTTTTTTGTTTGTTTGTTTGTTTTTTAATTGGGGACCAAGAGGAACCACAAAAAAAACCTTGAAAAATCTTCTCCAGTCACTTGACTTGAACGCTACAGGAGTTGAAAGCATTTTGTGTGTAAACAGAATACACAAAGGCAGGAACACGGAAAACTTTTTTGTCACGCCCACAACGCCAATAAAATGCCATGCTAAGGTATGATGACATTTGAACATTTGCTATTTTTTGCTGTGGAACTTGCATGACAGACATGTACAAAACATTTCATTCACATCATACAAATGCCATGGCATTTAGGTGCCATGGACGTGACAGAAATGGGACTTGCCCACAAAATTGTGGTGAAATTTTGGATGCTGATATACCGCTACATCAGGTTTTATTGTGAATACTTTGTTTTTGAACTAAATTGCACTTGATGCGTTTGTTTATGTTTATGAATCGTGCAAGTTTAATCTCTGTGAAAACAAATAAACAAACTGATTCTTCTCTGTATACTCAAACACACAACTGACAATAGACTGCAGGTTTATTCATTCAGAGAAAAAGAAATAAAGTGTGTCTAAGATCCTAAGCACCTAGTCTCCCTCAGTGTTCTTTTTATGAGCCATAAATGAACACCTCTAACAAGGTTTAGGCGTCAGTGACACTTGCAGAATGTGAAGAATTCGAATTTTGTTGTAAGAGTGTCATAAAGTATTAACTCAAAGAAACCTGAACTAGAGATGTGTTGTATAGAGAGAGAGAGAGAGAGAGAGAAACCTGAACTAGAGATGTGTTGTATAGAGAGAGAGAGAGAGAGAAAAGCCTTCCAGGAATGAAGATAAACAAGCTGTGGCTAATTGCTTTTTCCAATTGGCTCATCGATTTTTTTTGAACTCTCATTGGAACTCCTGGCATGACTTTGGTTGACATTAATATTAGTCTCTTCAAAGCTGGAGCCCCTCCAAATGATCTCAAACAAAGTGTGTGTGTGTGTTTCAGTTGGCAGAGTTTGGCAGAAAGGCGACTTTGCCGTCCCCTACCCACTCCCTAGTTGGCACAGCCGAGGTCATTTCCGTTGAGGAAGCGAGAGCCGTAGGAGTGCATAGAGTGGAAATGTTTAGCTTTGTGAGACATATTTGAAACTCGTCTCGAAACACAACACACTACTGCAAAGAGCGTGCACTCTTCTCAGGCGAGCCATCAGTCTTGAGATGTCAAAGTATGAGTTGAGGCTCTTCCTGCTCAACATCTCAGCTCCGGAATGTTCTGCGTTAGTCGCTTGAGAAAAAGTGCAACAGTATGACAATTCCAGCAGGTCCCTGTGAAGGGGAAGTCTGAATGGGCAGCGCATGTGTCCTTTTTAGAGGGAGTTAGGATGCTCAGAAAACCAGAACTTAACACAAGAGATCCCATTGCACTTGACACACACAGCATTAACACTGAGATCATATTTCACTCTCTAATATATATACTGCACTTTAAACATAACATGGAATTTAATATAATTGTAATAGTTTACACTACGTGTGTTTTACTTGCACTGCATTTACATTTAGCAGACACTCATCCAAAGCGATTTACATTTGTCAGTTACCTTTTAGATAATTGCCCTAAAGAAGCACAAGGCCTAGTTTCTTGCGTAACCCTGTGTGTGTAGTGATAAGTGTGTGTGTGCTTGTAGCTCAAGACTGCCAGCCTGGTGTGTGTTTATATGTGGTTTACGTACATTCAGTATAGTCTGAGTGCTCCAGCCTTTAAGTGTGTGTGTGTGCAGAGTGATCGTAACAAACTTAGAACTAGTGTGTGTGTTCTTGTTTGCTATTGGGTTTCAGTAATGTGTGTGTTTCTGTGTCTGTGTCTCAGTCAGTGTGTGTGTATGTGTGTGTGTGTTATTTGGTACTGGGAGGTGTTAAGGTAGGTTGTAAGTGTGAAGGTTAATGAGTATGCAGCTGAAGAGTCAGTTTGCTCCAGACGGTTGTCTGGGTTCCGGAACCTTCTGAGTGACTCGGTTTGTCAGGCTTCTCAGAGAAAGACAGTAAACAAAAAAGTAAAAGAAAGAGAGAGGGAAAGAGGGTGGAGTGCTGTTGCCTAGCAACTGTGCTGTCTGCCCCTGCCACATGTCTCTTGTTTACAATGAGTGAGTTCCCCGCTAGCCCCTCCCTCACTGGACAGAAATAATTCTACCAGCTAGAAGTAGCCATTTATGAATCTTGAAACTTTTTGTTATTGTTAGTGCAGTGCATTGTTGGTGTGTGTGCTGTCAGGCTGCCTCTCCCCTGGAGGCCCTTGTGGTGTTTGTGTCAGACACAGAGAATTAGAACTGGATGGCCTGTGTGGCACGTGCTGATGGGTCTATGAGGAACTCCCAGGAGACTGAGTCAAAATAATCACTTTAGTCACAGCTTGTACTCTGTTCTTACTATCAGCTCCAGTGTGTGGGCTTTCAGATAGCACCCAGACAGTCTGGCACTGTCCGCTATCACACTGCCCGTGCACCCAGGGTAAAGTCAAGTAAAGCCCACCCAAATGACATAGCCATGTCAACACAAACAAACACCCTGTTCCACCCCCCTTGTCTGTGCATGCGTGTGTGTGTGTGTGTGTGTGTGTCACCTGTCATGTGACTGCTGTGAGGAGCTGAAGATGTGACTGTGGTGATTAAAGAGAATAAGTAAATGTGTCCCCAGAGGGGGCTATGGTGGCTCAGGAGGGACAATTACTCAGCAGTGGGATTCCCCATGAAAATGGATGGGCTTTCATAATCCTCCTGTATATATGATGAGGGCAGCCTGGGGGCATCCAGAAGGGACCATGGATCAAATGAATGAACACACACACACACACACACACACATACATGAGACAGTTCAGCTGTGTTCCCTGGCTCTCTCTCTCTCTCACACACACACACACACACACACACACACACACACTGTGAAGGTTTTCTTCTCTTTCAGGCCCTTTACTTCCGACTCCTTCCTGGCTTTGTCAGGTTTAGTATTTAGTTCTGCTCGACCCTCTTCCATCAGCTTGCATCAGCTCCAAAGGATGGGGGGGGGGGGGTGTCGAGCTGGGGTCACCCACAGGAAGGAAGTAAATGTGTGATAACTCACACAGTGCTGGGCTCTCTGTCCAGTTCACCAAGTCCTTCATGTAAACAAACCCTGAGTCCTGAAGAGCCTCAGTCTGACACTGGGAGGGCTGAATGTTTTCTGTGACACTAAAGAAGAGCAGAGCATTTTAGGATAGAGTTCAGGCCCTCGGCTCTGCAAGACACCACAGTGATAACATCATTGGTGAGGATGTACAGTTGAAGTCGTCACAAAGTGCAGGTGCCATTGGTTACAATGAGAGAGGCAAACAGGAAAACCACAAAGGATCAAAAACAGGCCTTGACTTGGTCAGAAGTCACACACTGTAGTAGACCAGTAACTCTTGAACGGAGTCTAATTAAATGTTAGATACAAACATGCTCAGTACAACTCGGTGCACTGCCGAGATGTTCATTTTTGAGTCTATGGATGCATAATGTTTTATTAATATTATATATTATATTTATTTCTGTTCAAACGATAATGAAATATGGTTTGTGCCCTGAATGACCTCATCTGTAACCAAATTGATATACACTCCTGGTTGGCACCAAAAGCACTTACTTTTTACTGTAATTTAAATGTTCAAGCTCTGATTAAATTAGAGGGTCTGATGGAACAATAAAATAGCTGTAGCGTTGTAGCTTTGTAGCATTTGCAGTGGTAGCACAGCAGTGAAGGCTAGCATGCTAGTAGCCTGGAAACTGATTCCCACTTGCCACCACTGCCCTTGAGCACGGCGCTTGACCATAAGCTACTCTAGGAGAGATTGGCCCTGAAGTAATGGACAGTTGAAAATGTAAGTGGCTTTGGATAGAAGCGTCTGCTAAATGTGAATGTCATATCTGTGCTAGTCAGGTGATATGGAAGCCAGTCGTAGATCAGGCATATGCTGAGCAGGGCCACATAATGACAGGGAGAGCTTTTCTGGTCTCTCATGAGTGTCCGGGGATAACACTCCTGATATGTGTAAACAGTTCCAGGCTCTGGACCATTAAATAAGACCCTTAACTCAAACACTAGCCTACTCCGGGTCTCAGAGGGCTTACCTCTCATTTTCCATTTGTGCATTACTAGACTATTAGTCCTTTGTCCCATTGTTCATTTGAAACCAAACTTTCCTATTTAAAGACAACAAACCAAAAGCTTTAAGACTACAGTATGAAAGCCACTGCAGTATACAGAATGGCTGAAATCAAAGGCATGCTTAGCGGTGTATATTAACAGGATACTGGCAGGATACCAGGATTGTTGGCACCTCCGTCCATCTTCTGTGTATGGAAAAGAGAGACAGAGAGCGAGAGCACTGCCCATCTGTCTGTTGCCCCCAAACATCCACTGACTGCCCTCCTCACATGCTACTGTTACACACACCAGACCACAAATTCGGAAGACTCACGTGTCTCTCAGCCCCCTCCCACACCCATACATCCAAACCAACCCCCCTCACACGCGCAAACACACACACACACACCCACCTCAAGGCACTCTACCCAACGGCACTAGACTGCTGTTACTGAATGGCTTTAATTTAGTTTGAGCATATCCATAATTTATTTGAATCCCAGACCAAGGATAAAGCTTTTTTCTTCATTAGTACTATAAACTCTTCACAAACAGCCTGGTGAGAGGCTGCTTTTTAACAACAGCTGGGAGATCTGTACTCTCTGCCCTTCAGTTAGCACACACATTTGTAAGCACTGGTGTTCAGACTGCTAGTATTAGCACATGTAAGTGCTGGTGTTCAGACTTCTTGTATTAGCAGAAGTAAATGCTGGTGTTCAGACTGCTGTTAGCACATGTAAGCGCTGGTGTTCAGACTGCTAGTATTAGCACACATCAACACTGCTGTTCAGACTGCTGTTAGCACATGTAAGCGCTGGTGTTCAGACTGCAATTAGCAGATGTAAGTGCTGATGTTCAGACTGCTAGTATTAGCAAACGTAAGCACTGGTGTTCAGACAGTTATTGACACACGTAAGCGCTGGTGTTCAGACTACTAGTATTAGCAAACATTTATAAACACTGGTGTTCAGACTGCCATTAGCAGACGTAAGCACTGGTGTTCAGACTGCTATTAGCACACTTTTACAAGTGCTGGTGTTCAGACTGCTATTAGCACACATTTATAAGTGCTGGTGTTCAGACTGCTATTAGCACATGTAAACACTGGTGTTCAGACTACTAGTATTAGCAGGCACACATAAGCACTGGTGTTCATACGGCTATTCTGACAAATCCAAAGGCAAACACTGACATGAAATTACATGTTGAAACCATTATCTCCCCTTAGTGGACTCTGGGGGACAACATTGGTTAAAGAAACCAATGGCATGTGATTAAAACACACGAACATGGATTCATCTTTTTGTTCTTTTGGATGAAAATATGTCATCGGTTTGCTTACAGTCTGTTGTTTGTCTTTGCATAGGCCTTCACATTCCAGGGCCAAAAATGGCTCACTTTCTACAGACTGTTCAAAATGATGCACAGAATTTGGATGGCACCTGGGTGCCAAATTCCATCAATAAACTTTCATTTGTCATGGAAACCTCTTCTGACAAACATTCACACGTGTCAAAGGGCAGTTCATCATATTTAACTTTGAACTGCATGTGTTCTATTTATTTACTTGTCTGAGTGGTATCTGTGAAGATTCATACAGGTCATGGTACTCAAAAGTGTTAAGTTGTATGCAACTCGACTTCTTTTTGGAACTTGAAGAAGTTTTAGATGAAAGATGAAACGTCCTCAAGCTCCAAAACAAAGTTTAGTTGAATACAATTTAGCACCTTTGTCTGAGTAGTATTTTCAATCATGCAGCCTGGATTATTTAGGCGGTTTGTTCCAAAAGCCATAGCTAAAAGCATCGACCATTTCAAAATTACATAACGACTTTCTTATCTTGGGAAGAGAAGGGTACACTACATTTTTATCGTTTCAGAAGGTGTCACCAAATTGCCCACCCTTTCTTGTCCGTGACAGAACAGCGAGCACCTTATCCAAGCTCGAGCCGGCCAGTTACGGCTGCGCCTCCACGGAGCGTGCGCGAGACGGCGCTGCGCGTTTGACAGGAGCGACTGAACGGGTGGGAGAGGAGGACCACAGGCTGCGGGGAAGTCGTGCATCGCCGAGAGAAGAGTCCTAGCCGGGAGACAGGAGAAAGAGAGAGCACAAGAAAAAAATACGATTGATTCCGAATCTATCCGAGACTACGCCACGTTGTCAGATCACGACCAGGAAAGGTGAGGTTCGTAATTCATTTTTCCAAAGGTGATTTTTCTGAAAAAAGAAGCAGTGTCAGTCTGCTATGATATTCTTTCTCGTGTCCTTTCATGATGAGCGGCTGTGGGAATATGAGAATGCGCATTTGGTGCAGTGGATGCTGCTTAGTCGATCGGGACAACGACCAGTTGTGCCTTTCCCATAGCAACCGATGATGTTGCGGATATTTGTGTTGATCTGTCAGGTGTAATTGTTGAGGCCCAAGTCAAGACAAGGGAGGGGGTGTCTCAATAATACTGGTGTTGGTGGTGTGTTCATGGCGAAAACGCAAAGTGTTGCAATGTATGAAATGGGAGAATGAAACTCGGTGCATCGTAGTAGCCTATTCACTCAAACAGCCGTCCTATCATTCAAACACAATGGCGGCATACTCCAGAAAAGATTTGGCCATTTAATTCAGTATTTGGAGGGCATCCAATCTAGGATAAAAGCATCAGCCATCATTTCTGCATGCCCGAATGCTTCATGATGCTGGAGGAAGGGCTAGCTGATTATCTTAGAGCAAAATTCAGTGGGCTACCGTTACCGGTAAAATTGTTGTAGCCTGTTATTCCGCGGGGCGCTCGAGTGTCGAAAACAGGTGCAGATCGATTGAGGCTGTGCAGTTGGTGTATGAAATGGCAACCCTCGCTTGCGCAGGCCATATTCGTGACATTGCATGGTTTTATGACAGGAAACGTGAAGTTTGCAATACAGACGTTGCAACTAGTTGGCTACCCGTTTCTTTGTGTTGGCAGTGTAGCCCAGGCCTGTGATGCTCCAACTCACCTATCAATGTAAGAATTCAACATCCAGGATCTTCCTGCACTTCAATAACGCAAGCATTTGCAATCGTTGCCCGTGGATTATTCTGATGTAGGTTTATTATCTCAATAATAAATAAATAAAATTCATAAATAATGAACTAAAAATAAAACATGAAACAATTCCAGGACTTGCTAGAACTGCTAAATATCGTAACATCTCCTAAATAATGCGCTGTCCTTAACATCTTGTAAATGATAGTTTCTATTTTGATAGGCTACTTTGATATCACGCTGTTTTATGTGATTATTTCTCAGCACGACTTAATCAGAAAGCATGTTGCTGGAATGAAACAACAGTAATCCTCGTTTCCACATGGAAATATATTTTTTTTCTCAGTCGCCTTGTTTCGAGAAGTCTTTTTTGGGGTTAGCTTAATTCTCTGAGGGTAGGATGTTAAGAAGTGGTGACTGTGTGTGTGTGTATCGCTGAGGCGACGTGATGACAGATGTCAAGCGACATCACGCTCTGAATCCCAGAGCGCACGTGGGGCTGCCGACGGCCCAGAACGCACGCTTTGCTGTGGGGTGAAACTGACTCGTAGGTGGAAGTGGGACAGTGCTGGCTAGTTGCAGTACATCTTGTTCTATATGTGTTGGGATGTCTGGTGTACAGCAAGGATCAGTTGCAATATGCTATTATCATGAATAAGTGAGCGAGTGAGTGATTGAATTAATGAATGGGAATGAATCTGCAATTAATTCAATAATGTTATATTATTTGGTTCATATAATTTGACTTCACAAACATGCATTTGCTGGAAGTTACTACTGGTATATGCTGTTAATTAGGATACAGGATATATTTTTTGGTTTTATGTAGGAAATTTTCCAATCAGACAGACCTAGTATGACATCTTAAAGCCCCTCATCAGTGGAGCAGGCCTAGAGCCTTTGTGCCAGCTGTTATGTGGGTTGTTTTTTTAGGTGTTTATGTATGTGCATGTGTGTTATCTATGTGTATGTGTGTGTGTGTGTATGTTTTCTGTAACTGTATTTGTTTACTCATGCACGTGTGTGAGAGAGCATGTGTGGGCGAAGAGCAGGAGGATTAAAAATGGTCCAGATCTTTATGCAGATGTACTCTCCCCCTTCTCACAGCAAGCACATGCTTTTGAAATGTGCATGTGTCAGTCTTTGTGTGTGTGCGTGCGCGTGTGTTTGTCTGTATGTGAGTCAGGGGCATTGTTTTTTGCCCAGGGGCTTTTGTTGTTTAAGATAATCCCCAGGGAAAATGGAGGCCCACGTGCCCTAGCTGCCTGCTTCCAGGCGCGAGAGAGGAAGAAAGGCTGGGCTTCCTGCCTCACTGGACTGGAGTTCAATATGGTGTGGTCTGGTGTGTCAAAAATCATGGTCACCCAGAAGTCTCTCTCTTTTCCACTGTCTCTCTCTCTCTTTCTCTCCCTCTCTCCTTCCCTCTCTCTGTTTCTCTCTCCCTCCCTTCCTCTCTCGCGCTCTCCCTGGACCACAGGGCCTGGGGGGTCATTAGTCAACTGTATGTGTGTGTGTGTGTGTGTATGAGCTTCAGTTGGTGCCTTCAGTTCACTGAGCTGAATGATAATGCTGTGCATGTGTTTGAGGGGATGAGGCTATGGTTGTTCCCTAGTCTTTCTGTTTTTTTCTTTCCTTGTTTCTTTCTTATGTTAATATGCTGATATCATATACTCATCTTTTTTTAGTTTTCTTTTTGTGTCACACACACGCGCACACACACACACACACACACACACACCTTAACACAACCATTACAAATGGGATGAGTGAGTTTTATGCAGGGACCTGCTGCATTAAATTCTTATGAGTGGCTGGGGATGGGTGAATTGGAAACGATCAGACGTTTAAGGGAAATGTTTCAGTAGCCAGGGGCAGCCGTTTCATTTGGGTGTGAACTCCAGGACCAGTTGTGGGGCAGCCAGAACCATCAGTTAGGCCTCTTGTCAGTGTGTTAATGTCTCTGATGCTTCCCCCCTGACACAGCCAAAGCACTTGTAATAATGCAACATGGTGATTATTTTAGCAACTGTGTGTGTGTGTGTGTGTGTGTGTGTGTGTGTGTGTGTGTGTGTGTGTGTGTGTGTGTGTGTATGTGTGGTTGTGTGTGTGTGTGTGTGTGTGTGTGTGTGTTGGTAAGGGCATGATCTTTAGTAGGTGGTTATGGCTGGTCTGATTACGTAAGTAGATTACATATTTCATCATCCTGGGATGTTTGCATGCTCACAAAATATGACTTCTAAAAGCGCAAAGAACCACACAAACACACACACACACACACACACACACACACACACACAACCAACACACACACACACACACAAACACATACACACACGCGCACACACACACACCACACACACACAAACATACACACACGCGCACAAACACACAGCACAGACACACACACATACACACACATACACACACACAAACACATACACACACGCACGCACACACACAGACACACAGTCACAGTCATCACTTTGCAGTTCCCCACTGTGATTGTATTGTATTTCAGTGGTTGTATATTGTATAAACTTTCTGTCTTTCCCAGAATGCACCAAACGTATTTCAAGTAACAGACTTCTGTTAAGCGATAAACAGCAGGTCATTGATTAAGGTTGTTGAGGTAGACCTTAAAGTTGTCACTGAAGCAAATGAGTGACGCTGCTCAACTGACTTTCAAACCCTAGCCTACACACCTATAATCCTCACAGTGTCCAAACACACTAACACACACAGTGTCTGCATTGGCCCAAAGTGTCTGAGCTGTCACCTGGCCTCCCAGCAGTGAGTCATCTGAGGAGGAAGTCATCCCCACTGCCAGTCAGGCATTCAAAGAGTTTTACATGGTTTGTCACATTCACAGAGGTATTATGGTCTGTTTGTAAAGAAACTATGAATTGAAAAATGGTTGCACCACCGTTCCTGTTGAAGTGTATTTACAACCAATAGATGAAAAAGATAAATGCTGATGATATGAAGAAAGGCAGGGAAATAAAGATAATTCAATATTTAAATGAAGTAAAACAAATAGTGCAAAATAGACTTGTTTGATAAACTGGTGCCCTTGAACAAAAGCAAAAGATAAGAGTGTGTGTGCGTGTCTGTGTGTGTGTGTGTGTGTGTGTGTGTGTGTGGAGGCGGGGGGCATGGTGGGTGCACCCTGCGCTGCTGCAGGCTGGCAGGTGCATGCTGGGAGTGCTGTTGCCATGACAGATCTGTGCAGAATTGCCTGGACGTGACACTAATATCTGATGACCCCACCACATGCACCTCTCTAGCCTCCCACATGGAGTCATTAGTCAGCCCGGGCTGGGGAGGGTCTGCCATGGTGATGTCGACAAACCAAGCAAATCTATTTATATTTATGCTTATGTATATCTATAGG
This sequence comes from Tenualosa ilisha, assembly GCA_015244755.2. Classification (NCBI taxonomy): domain Eukaryota; kingdom Metazoa; phylum Chordata; class Actinopteri; order Clupeiformes; family Clupeidae; genus Tenualosa; species Tenualosa ilisha. The sequence continues at coordinate 353,930 of PYXC01001673.1, forward strand.
TTAAGCAACCAACATGCCAACAATCATTTGCTGAGATTGTTGATGTAGATGGTTTTAGTGGTGTTATCAGGGCCGCTACATTGTTTTTATTTGTACACTATCAAATTGTTATCAAATTTATTTGCTGTGAGTAAGAGTTTGCCTGTTAAATGCTGAATGATTTGATTTTACCCCACAAAGTTCCTTTGTCGTCTTTAAACTGGTTTGGTAGAAAATAGTGTCTTTGCTTTCCGTTGTTGATCAGTCTGTACCCTTCTTTCAACATGTTCCTTTGACCCAAGATGTCCTTTATATATGTGTGTGTGTGTGTGTGTGTGAGTTGGTGGGATGATGGTGGTAGTGGTGGGGTTTGAGCTATAAAGTTGTCTTTGCCTGTCACCCGTTTAATGAAGTCTTCTTAGAATCAGGAGGAACAAAAGCATCTTTTCTCCTGCGGCAGGCTGACAAGTCCCAGCGTGGTTCTCCTTTATGGTGGCTCAAGAGGGACATCCTGTCAGGTCAGTGTGAACAGACAGACACACAAAAGAGAGAAGCCTGCCACTTACTTCTCCCCCAAAATGAGGGAGAGGGAGACCTTGAGAAGGAGAGAAAGAAAGACAGGCACGAAGAAGGAACTGTATTCCATACTCAGAGGCAATTTGATCTGCTTTGGAGCTTAAAGATAAAAAAAACAGTGAGCATAGAAAGAAAGACAAAAGAAAGATAGAAAGAGTGAGGGAAGCTAAAAAAGGGAAGAAGAGAAAACTAGAGAGCTCCTCTGTCTTTCATCCTCTCCCCTCTGTCCTTCACACAGATGGTGGCTTCCTCTCCTCTCCTCTCTCTCCTCTTCTCTCTTGTTTCCCCTCTTGTTCATTCTTCTCCCTCTTCTCTCTTTCCCAATCCTCTTTCTCACTCTTTCCTCCTCCTCTCCTTCATCCCCATCATGCTCTCTCCTCATCTCCCCCCTCGCTCTGTCTCTGGGCAACAGATGTCAGTGGGGCCCAGGCTCTTGGCTGAGGCCAGCGTCTGCATTCAGACAGCCTTTATCCAGCCGCAGTGGACAGCATAGAGCAGAGAAAGGGCCCTCATTGAAATCACCAGCATCAAGCAAAGTGTCGAATAAAAGAACCTGAGGTGTCTTGTGCAGGCGAGAGTCTCACTCATGGTTTAAAGCGCTGCAGACACACCCAGATTTGTGTTGAGTGGGCATGAAGAGGGATTTGCCTGGAGTCAGTTGTGCTTGTGGCCCAAACAACTATGCTTGTGGTCTGTTGCTGAAGTCAGAGTGCCCAAAAAGGATGCAAACAGAAAGAGATGAGGGAGAGAGAGAGGGATAGAAGGATGCAAACAGACAGAGAGAGGGAGAGAGAGAGGGAGAGAAGGATGCAAACAGACAGAGATAAGGGAGAGAGAGAGGGATAGAAGGATGCAAACAGACAGAGATGAGGGAGAGAGAGAGGGATAGAAGGATGCAAACAGACAGATGAGGGAGAGAAGGGGATGTTGGATGAGTCACATAGCAGCTTGTGATGTGTCCAGGGAGCTGTGTGTGTGTGTGTGTGTGTGTGTGTGTGTTTGGGGAGGGGTGCCACTGTTGTGTCATTACAGTGCACAGCGTTGCCCAGATTCACCCAGACAGAAGTAGGGCCCTGTCTGTCACTTGCATCCTCACATTCAGTTTCAACTCTTCTTTTCTTTGCCATCCCACCTTTTTTTGTCTTTCTCTTTCTATCTGTGCCACCTCTCTCTCTCTCTCTATCTCTCTGTCTCCCCCCTTCTTCCCTCTCTCTATCTTTTCCTCTCTTTCTCTCTTTCTCTCCCTTTCTCTCCCTCTCTCTCTCTCTGTGTTTCTACCTTTCCTCTCCATCCTCTCCCAGTGTGTTCCCTTGGCAACCCAAAAATGTTTCCTGTCCTAATGCTGTCAGTAAATACGGCCCAGTGGCCTCACGCCTTTTTTATTGCCGCATGTTTTCCTCGCTGTCTGGTAATGACACTCACACACACACACACACACACACACACACAAAAGGTTGTCAGGGCTTACAGACATACTAAACCTTGGTAGAGCCTTTCCTCCTCTGGTCCAACATGAAGAACTATGTGTGTGTGTGTGTGTGTGTGTGTATGTGTGTGTGTGTGGAGGGGGGTGGGTTAGACAGAAAGCTGCTTCTTAAAATGTCTAGGCTCATGAGGGTTAACAGCCTGGATGTTAATGAATTGTTTGTGTGTTTGCTGGTTTTGTAGAGTGGTGTGGCAGCGGCTCTGGTTCCTATCAGTGTGTCCCTGTCTGACTGAAGCATCAGTGTCTGCAGCTGCCAAACAGGTGATTGGAGGAGTAGAGCCCTCATCCTGCCCTGTTTGTGTTACCCATAGCGTGAGCTTCAGTGCAGATGTGCACAACTCAGATATGCTGTTGGTGCGTCGTCGTGGCCGCCTCGCTAATTGATATTTACGGTGTGTGGATAATCTGGGGCCTTCTCAGCCTCTGCAGCGTCTTTCTTTTTCCAATCAGTGATTAGTGATTAGAGATTAAGGGATTGAGATTAGGGTCAAACAGACACTGCAAGAATCATCGCCTCTCCACAGAGACCAGAGACCATTCTTTTCCTCTGCTTGTTAGAATTGTCCAATCATAGGAAGTGTCTGCGGTCACGTGATTGGGGTTATTTAAAAGGACCAATCCCGTCGCGGCCCCACCGTCTGCCGTTATTAAGCACGTGGTCGTGGTGCGTAATTCACTAGGCCAGAGATGATGGATTTCTCTTTCTCAGAAATGGCTACGGGTCTCAAAAGACTTCCTGTCAGCAGAGTGACGCGAGGAAACGGTGCCATATTTCACCAAGCTATTAATGTTATGACATTCTGACTGTGCACCAAGCTGCTATATATCTTCATAGTATAATTGCATTTAGTACTTATTGGATTTATAGGATTAGATGAATTATATATTACTGGCCGTAATGCATGATCATGTGGAGGAGACTATTTCATCAAATATTTATGCTCTTTCTTTTGGGATTCACTTTGGGGTTTGTCAGCTTGCTTGCAGAGAGGGGATGGTGTCTGGCTTCCTCTGCAGCTAACTGCACACTCACTCACACACACTCAGCAGTGCAGAAAAAATAAGTGCTAATGTTTGTTTTGTTGCATCTCCTGTATGTCTTTCTGACTCAAAAGAGAGCGTTTGCCGTGGTCAAAGTGTTCTGCTGTCTTCCTGTCTGTCTGTGTGTCTGTGGGGGACCCAGTTTCCTTGTCTGTCTGTCTGTCTGTCTGATTGGGGGACTCAGTTCTCCTGTCTGTGTGTGGGGGACCCAGTTCCACTGTCTGTTTGTCTGTCTGTGGGGGACCCAGTTCCTCTGTCTGTGTGTCTGTCTGTGGGAGACTCACTTCCCATGTCCAGTGTCCTCTTTATTGGCTCCTGTTTATAGTCTGTCAAACTCAGCCCTGCCCAGACCCATCACAGAATGCTTTGGAGACTAACCGTAGAAGTGTGTTAGTGGTTTATGAGTTCAGTGAAGCTGAGAATAACCTAGGGGGACTCGTAAGGAGAATCAAAATATCTCTCTACTCTCTCAGTTGCTATGAAAACATC
>PYXC01001673.1:362500-380000 GCA_015244755.2 Tenualosa ilisha
ATGAGACAGACCGTGAATGCTGTCTGTGGCGCGGATATCACATCGATTCCATCGACTGCCACAGCTATTTGGTCCAGACCACCACGGCTGAGCCAATGTGGTCGTCCATCACGAGGACGCATCCCCTTAGCCACTAGAATGGTGAGGAAGAGAACGAGAGCTGAGAGATGTCTGCACTCAATGACCGAGTGACTCCTCAGGATCTGAAATGTCTGTTTGAACCTGTGTGTCCTCCTGTCCCACATAGAAGAGTTGACAGGGATTATAAAAATGATATTCAAGAATTCATATGGTCCTTAGATTCTTCCACTAGGACATATATAAGTCATACATGTTTTTAAGGAGACTTTTCTGTGGAATGCTACAACAGCCACAGAAAATGACAAAAAAAACCCAAAACGATAATACTTTAATTAATTATTTATGATGGATTATATGGTGTAAATCTGGAGGTGATGGGAACAGAGATGGAGGAGATTAGAGACAGTGAGAGAGGGTGTCTGGAGGCACAGGCTGCGTAGGCCTGGAGCCCTCAATGACACATTAGCATGTCGGTCTGGCACACAGTCTGCAAACAGACTTTCTAGTTAAAACAGGCTGTGCAGGTTAGCCACACAGCAGGAAGGAAAGGCTGGTAGCAGGTGGATGGGGGGTGGGTGGGGGGCCCCAGGCAACTCTCCTGCCCCTCATCTGTAATGCTCTGCCCTACTTCCTGCCTCAAAGACAAATGCTCCACACCTCACCTGGAATCGGCTTAGTGACTCTCACTCGAGGGGAGAAGAAAGGACTTGAAAGGCACATTTCTTGTTTTTTTCTTTTCTATTTTGACGCTGCTGGCACTGGAAGCACACACGTTTCTGCACAAGAGTTTTTCCCATGGTGTCTTTTCGTCTCTGCATTAGTGTCTGGAATCAGACTCCTGGGGAGGGGTTCAGTTATGCAACACGTGTGCCATTATCAACCCCTTCAGATCTAGAGTGAGAATATCACAGTGGTTTTCACAAGCATCAGCTCTGGTGGCATTTGACAGCCTTCTGGTTTTGATTTAGATTTGGATTCAAATCCAGTTTTTTAACACTTTAAAAAGTGAATGTCAGTGAATGGACAGACACACAAAAAACACTTCAAAAAGTGAATGTGAGTGAATGGACAGACACACAAAAAACACTTTAAAAAGTGATGTGAGTGAATGGACAGACACACAAAAAACACTTTAAAAAGTGAATGTCAGTGAATGGACAGACACACAAAAAACACTTCAAAAAGTGAATGTGAGTGAATGGACAGACACACAGTTGACACATTTTGTAATGCAACATGCAGATCATGTTTTGAGAAAAACATCCTGGACAAAATTATGCAAAGTGTGTAACGTTCACTGCTGTCAGCAAGCCCATAAAACACTGGCACCCTTGTCCTCTTCTAGGACATCAGAATGTGTCATCTGTGTCACACCAGATGTGTTTACATAGAAAGACCTTTGGGCTCAACAGAAAGTGGACCATAACACCAATGAAATGCAAAGTAATCCTATAATGAGAATAATGAGATAAAATGGAAGGATTTGCAAATATGAAAACTACACAAAATAGTAAAGTAATAATATAGTTTGCTTGCTTATGCTCACATTAATAGTATTTATGAAAGTAAAAAAATATCAATAAATAGACCCTTGACCTCTCCCTGAGGGGTACCTTCCTGTACATTGCGCACACACACACATAGACACACACACACACACATAGACACACACACACACACACTTAGACACACACACAATGTGCACACACACGCACACGCAGAGAATCTGAGGACTCTAATATGCTGTCAGTTCATGTGCAAGAAGACTGTGTCACAATGTCCTTGTGCTTTTCCAGTTCAAGGCTCCCTGTGAGGTAACCCAGTTCAGACAGGAAGTGTGTTATTTCTGCTGGGCCTGTGTGTGTGTGTGTGTGTGTGTGTGTGTCTACGGATCAGCAGCAGTCCTGGCTGATATGGTGCACAGCCATGGGCAAACTCACTGCTTTAGATGCACAAGACATCAGTCCAGTCAGAGGCTTTCACTGCACATTATCCAGAGAAGTCGGCCACTGACAGAGACAAATGATGGCTGAGACCACCAACATTCACACACAGTTGCATAAGCAGCCCACCACATGCATGACATTACAATAACAATCATCAGTCTGAGTATATACAGCGTATATACTCAGAGTACACACAACTTTATGTGTTAAATATCTCTTCTCCCATAATGCTTCATTCTCTCCCTCTCTCTCTCTCTCTCTTTCTCTGTTTGCCTCTGTAATTGAAACCTTTGACTAAATCAACTATTGTAAATCAGATTCCCAAATCAAGGGATTGACTACTTGTGTCAGTCAGTCAATGCATAGTCATTGCTGAGCGGCTCGTTTTGACCCATCACTGACCCAGAGAATTAGCTTTGACCCCAGTAGGGTTTGGTTAGCGGAGACAGATGGGCCTGAAACACCAGGGTCTCGAAAAGCACCTTCACAGAAGAACAGGAAGGGCTGGTTAGGAGCCCAGAACAGCAGGGTGCTTCAACACAAGCACCCAGGGGCATAAAATCAAACTCTTGCCAAAGGCAAAGCTGCTGGCTGGATCACATGGAGGAAATCACAGTCGTTCTGTTCAGCATGGACACAAATCATGAAGGGCCATTTTTTTTACAAGATCTTCAGATTTATATGTATCCTTTTCTGTCTTAATACAGTCACCAGTATCCTGCTACATAGTTCTCTTTGTTTGATTGATCAATGGTCAGATAGCGATGCACTGGGCGATATGGGTAAGAGAATGCAGAGCATGCTAGTCAGTGTGTTATGGTCAGAGGAAAAGAGAGGGAGAGAGAAAGCGAGAGGGAAAGAGAGAGAGAGGGATGGCTCTCTCTGCCGAGGGTTTCCTCTGGCCCACTGCCTCCTGACTGCTGGCGATGGCTGCTTGGCATTTTTGGGTCTTCCTCTTCCTCTTCCTCTTCTCAGAGGATGAACAAACGCCTCTCGCTCCAGAGCCACTGGGCCAACACTGCATAATTTATCTCTCCGCTGCTGAGAGAGGGAGAGGGAGAGTGAAGGAGGGAGAGAGAGAATCCCTGCATTAAATGTGTCTGCCTGAGTTGACTTAAAATAAGCACATTTAAGGTGGTAGAAAATGACACTCTGTGTGCGTGTGTGCGTGTGTGTGTGGGGGGGGCTTCATGAAATGCCAGTGGTTGAGAGGACTCTGTGGAGTGTGTATTATCATGGAGTGTGTGTGTCATGGAGTGTGTATTATCATGGAGTGTGTATTATCATGGAGTGTGTGTGTCATGGAGTGTGTGTGTCATGGAGTGTGTGTGTCATGGGGGTTTCCTCTAATAGTGTGACCTTGGAGGCCAGAAACTGGTACAAACATGACAAATGGAATCAGAATCCCTTTTATTCTTTCAGTACTCTCTCTCTCTCTCTCTCCCTCCCTCTCTCTCTCTTTGTCTCTCTTTCTCTCTCTGTCTCTCTCTCTCTGTCTCTTTCTTTCTCTCTTCCTTTCTTCCTTTCTTTCTTTCTGTCTTTCTCTCTTACCCCCAACCCCCCCCCCCCAGTGTGTGTGGGAACTGGTGTGGCCCCTCTGGACCTCTCTCTTCTCTTTTCTACCAATCAATGAGGGCTGGAAAGCAGGTGTGTGTCAATAAAGCCGAGCCTCCGGGGCTGCTGCCTGGACTTGGCACTTATTAAAGGCCATGGTGCTGCTCGTGGTGTGTGTGTGTGTGTGTGTGTGTGTGTGTGTGTGTGTGTGTGTGTGTGTGTGTGTGTGTGAGCCCATACCCTGCTGAGAGGAGCCCCATCTACATGTTTCCTGAGACTCATCCACTTACAGAAAGGGAACCCTCTGGCTGAACCTTAAGCCCTTCACCATAGTGTTTATCCTGGGGGGTCAGGATTAAGTAGTGTCTGTGACTTTCGCATGAGGAAGGGTGTGTGTGTGTGTGTGTGTGTGTGCTTGGCTCCTCAAAGGGTTTTGCTCTGTTTGTTTCTGTCAGTAGATTGATATAGCTGTAGAACACCTGGTTCTAAAGCTTCTGTTCTTTCATTGTCTGTGTCAGAACAAAACACATTCCATCACAGAATTTAATTTTTAAAGGCAAACCAGGCAACATTTTTAGGTCACCCAGAGAAATTAAATAAAGTTTTGTGATTGGCTGACAGGGTGTCTGTCATTCCCTGATAACGGGACATCTATGATCTGGTAAAAAAAAAAAAGTAAATCACCAATCCATATCAATGCTCTTTAGAATGGTAATTATAACAGCTAAATAAATTAGATCAGCCTTGTGGATCTACTTTTCCATGAAGCGTTAGACTACACCAAAGCAACAAAACCAGCCGTTTTTTGTAGATCATTGCTCAAAGATAATAATTCAATAAATATATAGATAAATGTGGTAACCCGGTGTTTAGCGGGATAACGGCCTTCCAGGGGTCCTGATGTAGGAGAATAATGGACTTTGCACCTTCAGCGCTGTGCCGTTATCCCTAACCTAACAGCGCCGTGCCGTTATCCCTAACCTAACAGCGCCGTGCCGTTATCCCTAACCTAACAGCGCCGTGCCGTTATCCCTAACCTAACAGCGTCGTGCCGTTATCCCTAACCTAACAGCGCCGTGCCGTTATCCCTAACCTAACAGCGCCGTGCCGTTATCCCTAACCTGCTTCATAGTCACTTTGATGGCTAAATGGCTCATTACAGGGAGGATGAAGGTTCTCTTGGCCACCTATCCATACATAATACACTTGCGGTCTGCTTAAATAGCGAGCTGAGACCAAACTAAACCAAAACTGAATGAAACTAAAATCCTGTTTATTACCTTCAGTCAGCATAACTCTCTGAAACTCTGTGACAGATTTTTTGGCCTGCAAACAAATCCACATGGTTTGGTGAGAATGTACAACATTGGTGCTATTTGTTTTTAATCAGTGATTGTAGGGGAGCTCCGGAGGTAAAGAATCTCAGGCTTGCCTGGTATGCCTTTAATCATGTGAATAGATTGGTCATAACCCTTTTCTTGATGACATATGGTGGTCACTGAAGATTGACTACAATAAAGGCTCCTTAAATAAAGTGTCACTTAAAATGCAGTCAGTGAAAAGTACACAGTGACCCTTTTCTTGATGACATATGGTGGTCACTGAAGATGCAGTCAGTGAAAAGTACACAGTGACAGCCATCAGCTCAACATGAACACTTGATGCCTCTGTGAAGCTGTCCGGATGGGCGAGCGAGGGCGGGATCACCCCGACCCCTCTGCCCCGGTAGATGGTCCTCAACCAAGTTTATTGACGGCATCCTGCTCAATGACCTACAACCACACAGACAGGGAATTTGAATGTGACCCAGCAATAAAGTGCTTGTGTGTTTTTGTTTAATGGAAATCAGGATGGGAGGGATACAGAGATCACACACACACACACACACACACACGTACACACACACACACACACACACAGACCAGGCCATTGCCTTACCTCACCTGACCTCGCCAGTGAGCAGCATGGAGTCATGGACACCTGGCACTGTACTGCCTGCCTGCCAACCAGCCACTCGAGCCCCTCTGGTTGGACTGGATAGGCAAATGTGTGTGTGTGTGTGTGTGCGTGCGTGCATGTCTGCGCGTGCTTACTGTAAGTTTGTGTGTTTCTATGTGTTTGTAAGTGTGTGCGTGTGTGTGTTTCTATGTGTTTGTAAGTGTGTGTGTGTGTCTCCATGTGTTTGTAAGTGTGTGTGTGTTTCTATGTGTTTGTAAGTGTGTGTGTGTGTGTCTATATGTGTTTGTAAGTGTGTGTGTGTGTTTCCTTGTGTTTGTAAGTGTGTGTGTGTGTGTGTTTCTATGTGTTTGTAAGTGTGTGTGTGTGTGTGTGTGTGTGTTTCTATGTGTTTGTAAGTGTGTGTGTGTGTCTCTATGTGTTTGTAAGTGTGTGTGTGTGTGTGTGTGTGTTTCACTGGAATCATGTGTCTATGTCCATCCGGATGTTGAGTTGCGATAGTCTGCCTGTTGCAGATCTTTTTTTGCCCTGTGTGTGTGTGTGTGTGTGTGTGTGTGTGTGTGTGTGTATGTGTGTGTGTGTGCACATCCAAGGTTTTCAGCTTTGCCTCATTTTAATGTGTTTTCATTTCTATTTCCTGAACTGCATGTCAAACCAGTTCATGGAGTAACTGCAGGCCTGCCATTATGTTTCCAAACTCTTAACACACTTTTCCAAACTCTTGAACACACTCCAGTCTCCCTCCTGTGCGGCGGCGGCGGTTAGCAGCGATCCCATTATCCCGATTTAAGGCCGCAATAAAGCAGCTCCTTACATTAACTGTGCGGGCGGAATGCGCGTGAAAGCGTCACCGTTTAGAGGAGTCAGCGGCGGAGTCTGCTTACGCTAATGGGCTCCACTCAGATGGCAGGGCACTCACGCTAGGAGACAGCAGCTGAACTTCTAAACAAGTCTGAATAGACTAAACAGTCAGAGGCCGACACAAAGGCCAGTGAGCAAAGCTTACACTTAGACACTTTGGTGAAACCTTTCCTTTGCTTTTATCTGAAACAACCACAAGTACATTATTTTTTCTTGGGATTCTTACCTACAGTAAATAAACCCAAGCAAAGGTGCCGTTTGTTGTTTGTGCTCCTAGTGTAACCAGAGGAGGTGAGGTAACCTAGCAAAAAACCCTGAGGTAAAACCCCCTAGTAACCAGAGAGAAATGCTAAGAGTTCATGACAAAGATTCAACCCCCCACCCCCACCCTCACCACCACCCCCACTATTCCTCTCGTCTGCCAGCTGCGTCTGAGCACCTTTGGCTAGAGAGAGAACCTCACATCCTCATTGCAATATGCATACGCATGCATACACACACACACACACACACACATTTACTTATTTATGAATGTGTCTGTGTTTTTTTATTTGTTTTTTATGTGACTTTATAGGACCTTTATCATTGTGTGATTGAGGTTTCTTTGCAAGCCAGTGACCCAAACCCCTTTTCGACCGTTATGTGTTAAGCAGTCATATAAAACTGTTAACAGCCTTGGACACTTCAAAACGTACAGCACAAGAAGTAAAAACATCTTCCAAATAAACCAGCGATTATAACATGATTTTGACAACTGTCCCAAACAGTGCTGTGGCATTTGAACAGAAGTGACCAATGAACGGGTGCTTTTAGGTCGCCTCAGTCTGCTGTGTGTGAAGCCAAGGCAGGAGCCTAGAGTGGCCTACTGAATAACTTACTACTGGGTGACTGGCTGACTGCTGGAGAAAAATCATTATCTGCCAGGAGGAGTTAGTGCTCTAATAACAGTCGTTGTTTTGCTCGTTTTTTTTCCTCTCAGTCTTCTAAGGGAGATGAAACAGTTCAGTTCTTCTCACCGATATATTGAGAAAAAGGTTTGCAGGCGAAAGGGGGATGTGGCCCAGATCTGTTGTGAATCTGGCCCAGATATGTCCTTATTTGCATCACACTCTCACCCCACATCCAGTCCTCTGTGTCTGAAGCAGAAAAAAAAACTCATTAGTGTTCTTCCCCAGCTTGGTACTCACTGGGAGCTTTTGCTGTTTATCTCTCTCTTCCTCTCTCTCGCTCTCTCTCCCTCACTCACCTCTCTCCCTCTCTCTCTTCCTCTCTCTCACTCTCTCTCCCTCACTCACCTCTCTCCCTCTCTCTCGCTCTCTCTCGCACTCACTCACCTCTCTCCCTCTCTCTCGCTCTCTCTCGCACTCACCTCTCTCCCTCTCTCTCTTGCTCTCTCTCTCTCTCTCTCTCACACTCACCTTTCTTCCTCTCTCTCACTCTCTGTCTCTCTCTCACACTCACCTTTCTCCCTCTCTCTCCTACCTCTCTCTCTCTCTCTCTCTCTCTCTCTCTCTCTCTCGCACTCACCTTTCTCCCTCTCTCTCGCTCTCTGTCTGTCTCACACTCTTTCTCTCTCTCTCCCTGCTGGCCTTCTTAGTTCTGCTTCTTTTGTATCTGATGAGATTACTTCTTCTCTTTGGAGTGGCAGTTTAATGTGAACAGGGCTGAGCACACATTCACAGACACATTTAGACAGTCAGATACACACACACACACACACACACACACACACACACACACACACACCACACACACACACACTCACCCAGCCGTCGGCAGTCAGACGGCCATCGAGTCTGGGTCTGGTTCATCTCCATGGAGCGCTCCATGGCGACGCCCCCTGGCTCCGGATAAAGACCCTGCTGAAATAGAGAGAACAGAGAGAAAGAAGGAGTGAGAAAGCAAGAAAGAAGGAAAGAAAGAAAGAAAGAGTGAGAGAATGAGTGTGTGTGTGTGTCCAGAAGAGGATGCAGTGTGATAATCAGGGTCCCCATGACTGGATTTCCTCTGCTGTTGTTGACGGTGGCGTGCTGCGTGTGCTCTCCAAACCCCTGGGGCTGTGTTGCTCACGTGTCTCATTAAGAGGAAGAAAGCCCACGCACTGATAACACACACAGTGTTTGTTAGTAAGATCCCCACCACCCTGGGGATTACTCAGCTTTGTGTGTGTGTGTGTGTGTGTGTGTGTGTGTGTGTGTGTGTGTGGGAGGGGTGCCGAGAGAAAGGTAGTGCATGACAGTGTGGACATATCAATGTAAGCATGTGAAACAAAGACAACGTGGTTGTGTATGAATGTGTGTATGTGTACATGTGTAGATGTTCTCACTCTCGCTCTCTCTCTCTCTCTCACACGCTCTCTCTCAGTCTCTCTCTCTCTTTCCCTCTTTCTCTCCTGCTCTCTCACACACACTCCAGAGAGAGAGAGAGGCCTGCTGTTCTAGAGGGGCCCGCTGTTATTGTGTCTGTGGTTTCAGAGTCTATACGACTGAAGGATTAATTCCACCCTTAGACAAGCAGACATGGTAACACACCCAGACTTACCGAAATAACTCACACACACACACGCACGCACACACACACACACGCACACACACACACACACACACACACACACACACACACACACACACACACATTTGCTTGCACACACTTCTCTGATTGAAGCCTGGCCTTGGCATAGACAGGATAGAGGCATCCACATCATCAGCCTGTACTTGAACTTTGTTGACCTGCCTACTTGTCCTTGAGTTGAGCCTTAAAAGGATCTCTAGCTACTAAGACATGTTGGCCTTGTGTTATTGACGTTGGCGTCAGCTGTATGATCACGGTTTAAAAAGCACTCAATGTTTTCGCTTTTATTACAAGTGTTACAAAATCCTTTCACTCGTAAACGTATCTCGTATACCCTCTGGGTAAAAATTAAACGCTGGTCTGTGTCCAAGCCGTTGCACATAGACGCCATTGATATTGTTCTGGATTGTGGATTGACATCACGCTGGTCTGCGCCTAAGCTGTTGCAGCTCGTGAGCATCAGTGTTTGTTCCACTCTCTTTTTCCTCTCTTCTCTTATTGTCGCCCTTTTCACACACATCTTGACTACTGGCTCCCACATTGTCCTCCTGATTTACGGCGCACTTGGGTTAAACCAGCAAAGGCTGAACAGAGCATCATTAACAAGACAACACTGGAAGACAACATTACGTCATAATGTCCAACTCAACCAAGTGATTTGTCTTTTTACCCAGAAAGCATTGGGACATAAACAGCGTAAAACGCAATGGCCGTTTATGAGCTTTACAAATGAAGGGATTTTCTACATGTTTCCATAAAAACTAAAGCATTTTGAGTGTTTATAAATCGTGTTAAACTTAGCTGACGCCGAGGCCGATCTTATGAGGCCAACATACCTTACCAGACGGGGATCCTTTTACTCTTATTAGCCCACTGGTCTTCCTCTCTCTCTCTCTCTCTCTCTCTCTCTCTCTCACTGTGCCTGTCTGTCTGTCTCTCTCTCTCTCTCTGTCCCTCTCTCTCTCTCTTTTTCACGCTCTCCTTTCCACTCTATCAATCTTCTGTCTTCCATCTGACTACTGTTTTCTCTCTACCTCATTTTTCCTCCTTTCTGAACCCCCGCTCCTCTCTCTCTTTCTCTCTCCCTTGCTGTCCATTTTTCTCTCCTCCCCTCTCTCTAGCTGTCCATTCCTCTCTTTCCTAACTCTTTCTCTGCCTCTTTCCTTTTGTCTGACTGGCCTCTATTTTCTCTCCCTCCATCTCCATCTCTCTCCTTCTCTCTCTCTGTCTCTCTTTCTCTCTCTCTCTCCCTGTATCTCTCTCTCTATATATCTCCCTCTTTCCTTCTCTCTCACTCTCTCTCTCTCTCTGTCTGTCCTTCATTCCCAGTCCCTCTTTTTCTATATTCCTTCCTCTCTCTCTTTTTCTCTCTCCCTCTCTCTCGTTCTCTCTCTCTTTCTGCCTGTAGAGTTGATGTAGTGTTTGCTGTTGATGTTGTTGTTGTTGCCTCTGCGTCGCTGGCTGGGGTCAGGATGTCTTTGCCTGTGGTCTGGGTGCCTGTACTTATCCAGCTTGAGGGAGGGAGGGTGCAGTTTGAAGCCAAGAAATCCAAAGCAGCACTTTCACTCCCCAAACCACGTCGAGAGATAGGGAAGATCCACCCGCTGACACTTTTAAAAACAAACACATTTGTATGCCTCTTGAAAGGTTAAACACATAGTCCTCATCCTTGGTCAGCCTTCACACAGACACACACAATAACACACACACACACTCACACTTTCAAACATACTTAATGGGTTCAGCACTTCCTGTGGTACCATAACCATTTTGTGAGCTACAGGAAGTCCAGTTGAATAGACCATTGAGCAGATGAGTAAATTCCTTTCCCAAAACATGATTAAGTTCTAGATTTCTTTTCTTTTTTTCTTCTTGTGTTTGGAGGACAGGGTGATATCTGGGAAGGGGAGTCAACACACACACAAACACACACACGCACAATACAAAGAGGTGACTGGGAGTGGAAGTCCCCCGATCCTTACTACCTCCACAGACACACTCACACACACACACACACACACACACACACATCTCTTGCCCACTTCCTTAATTTGCCTGGGGAGGAGTTTAATAGCTTTCTCCACCCGCACCCACGGGGATGAAGATGAGGATGATGATGAGGAGGATGATGATGATGAGGATGATGATGATGAGGATGATAGAAGAGCAGGAGAGAGGGTGGCAGTTGGCCTTCACCTCTGTCACATCAGACCTGAGTGAAACAGCAGTAAATCTCTCCGCATGGTGGGAGGGAAACGCCCTGCATGCCTTTGTGTGTGTGTGTGTGTCTGTGTGTGTGTATGTACGTGTGTGTGCGTGTGCGTGTGTGAGATTGGTTGGTTGATGCAGGAGAGTCAAAGGTAAAAGAGCAAGACAGACACTGAGAGAAAGTAATCACAATTATATCTGTGCATAAATGAAGGAAAGTGTGTGTGTGTCTGTGTGTCTGTGTCTAAGGGACAGTGTAAATGAGAACCAGAGAAACCAATCAGACCCATTTACACCATTTACCCCCTTTTGTGTGTGTCTGTGTGTGTGTGTGTGTGTGTGTGTGTGTGTGTGTGTGTGTGTGTGTGTGTGTGTGTGTGTGTGTGTATGTGTCAAAACAAATCCTACCAAAGAGATTCCTTTTGGATTTATTGATTGCTCTGGGCCTGGGACTACATGGCCTTTATTTCCAGAGGTGTGTATTTTATTGTAAAGGAGCTACGTGTAAGACTCTTATGTTACAATATGTGTAAAAAATGAACTGCAACAGAATGTGAAGAGCAGTTGTATGACATTTGTAAGACTAAGCATGCATGCAAAGTTAGCATGCAAATCAACTAGCCTTAAAATCCTGCCTCTCCAATAATATCTCCTTCACCCAGTTTTGCCACTGTATTACATACAGTGTGAGGGACTGCAAAGCTGCGTGCAAGACGACTCAAAGCCGAAGGTAACCCATGACAGCTACACATAGCTAGCCAGGCTAGCACTGCCTAGCACCCCTGGTTCTCAGGGTTCTCTCCAGAGGCTTCAGTTTCCTTCTTCTTAGCATCCAATCAGCAAGCAGAAAGGGCAGAACCAGTTGGTTTAAAGTTCAAGCGCCCACCGCTGAAGCTTTGTCCTATCAAGAGAGTCCAGACTCTGCACAAACTGTAGCTCTGTCAGGCTAGCACATTAGCTTTAAGGGTTAACCCACTGGGAGGCATCACCAGAGCACACACTACACAACATGATGTAATCAGATCAACTGATTACATCATGTTGTGTAGTGTGTGATCATCAGATCATGGTGAAACCTAAACTCTTGTGCTCATTAGTATCAAATCAAGGCCCATTCTCACATATGGTCTACAGCGATCCTCTCAGTGCTGTGTGGATCTAGTAGTCTTCTCTTGTCTCAGAGCTGCATGTTGAAACATGAGTCTATGGGGGGTCAATGCTTACCTTCGTCTTGCTTTCTCTGCACCTGCTGGAGAGGTCTATAGACTGTAGCGCTCACTGGCTGGTCATGTGACCCTCCCCTGGCATTTGTTTCACCTCAGTGTTAAAGTTCACTGCTGTTGTGTTGCTGTAAATGTACAGATCTCCTTGCTGATGGTCTGCTGTTACAGTGGGTTGGCACAGTGATTACAACCACAGGACACACAAAGACAGTGTTTCCCACAGACGTTAAATATATTTAACTGCCAATAACACCAATGACATTATTCCCCATTATACTGGAGTGTAGCTGTCTTACAACTATATATCAACGGTGCAGTCATAGTCACACCCTTTGGGTAGAGACAAGTAGAACAGCTCTTTCTCCATGGAGTTTGTCTGGCTGAGAGACACAGGAGATCTGCCTGTCTGCTAGAGATCTGCTATATCGTACCACCCTTGATATACTGCCATCATCTTCCATGCCCTGGTCATGATAGGAACTTGTTGTTGGTACTTTTCATACAGTCAAATTAGCGTGATGGCAGTCACAGCCAGCTGTAGTAGGCAAGGAAGCTTTTTTGTGTAAACTGATGTGACTTGTAGTCATGACTACAGTGGTGTATTTTCACATCATCACTTATACCATTGGAGATATGAAATATGATACATATTGCATAGCGCTACCTTTCCCTTCTCCAATGCCAGCCAGAGTGAATCTTTAGCGGATGAGTCTGTATGGAGAGACCTCGGGGTCATCAAGGGATGCTTAGGATGTGTGCATGTGTGCATGCTTGTGTGTGTGTGCGTGTGTGTGTGTGTGTGTGTGTGTTTGAACTCTGGTTCATTAAGGTATGCTTAGGATGTGTGCATGCTTGTGTGTGTGTGCTTGTGTGTGTGTGTGTGTGTGTGTGTGTGTGTGTGTGTTTGAACTCTGGTTCATTAAGGTATGCTTAGGATGTGTGCATGTGTGCATGCTTGTGTGCGTGTGTGTGCTTGTGTGTGTATGCGTGTGTGTGTTTGTTATAGCTCTGGTTCATCAAGGGATGCGTCCAAGGATACGTGCGTGTGTGCGTGTGTGTCTGTGTGTTTGAACTCTGGTTTGTCAAGGGATGCTTTCACTCTCCCACTTCTCTGCTGCACCTGTTACCCATTAAATGGAAAGTACAGTGGTGAAGGTGTGTGTGTGTGTGTGTGTGTGAAACTCTGAAACTGGAGAGGAGCAGAGTCAGACAAAGACCAACTGCCTTTGCCATTGCCGCTGTGGCCTATTGTGCTGCCTGATCCTGTGTGTGGCAAACAGAGTAGATTGCTGTGAAGTGGTTTTATTGAATGGGGATGACACACACACACTCAGAGAGCAGCCAGGTGACAGCTGCAGTACTGTGCAGTCACACACACACACACACACACACACACACACACACACACACACACACATTTTCATGGTTTCAATGTACAGTGACACACAAACATACATACACACACACACACGCTTTCACGGCTGTAAGTTGCAGTGAGTGGCAGTGGGTGTGTGTGTGCACGGTGAAATATATATTTAGAAGAAAAGGCAGATTGGTCACTGGGGTGGCCATCTGTTCATGCGGTGATTTTTTGTTCCCTAATCCAACTGTACATGGCACTCTCCCTCTCTCTCCCCCTCTCTCCCTCTCTCTCTCTCTCTCTCTCTCATGCTCTGCTATCCCTCTCTCTCTGCTCTCTCTCTCTCTATCCCTCTCTCTCTCTCATGCTCTCTCTCTCATGCTCTCTCTATCCCTCTTTCTCTCTCCCTCTATCCCTGTCTTTCTCTCCCTCTCTCTCTCTCTCTCATGCTCTCTCTCTCTGTCTCTCTGACCCTCTCTCTCTCTCCCTCTTTCTCTCATGCTCTCTCTATCCCTCTCTCTCTCATGCTCTCTCTCTCTCTATCCCTCTCTCTCTCTCTCTCTCTCTCTATCCCTCTCTCTCTCACTGGGGGATCAAAGGGGATGGTATGAATTACAGACGCCACTGTTTGCACTTCAGTGTCTGCTTTCCAGGGCCGGTGATTGTGTGTGTGTGTGTTTGTGTGTGTGTGTGTGTGTGTGTGTGTGTGTGTGCATATTGCCTGTGTGTTTGTGTGTGTGTGAGAGGGCGAGCAAGAGAGAGTCTTTGTTTGTCTTTGTGTCAAGGGAGTGGACTGAGGCAGACTGTTGGGACTGCTGGATTGTGCTTCTCTTTTGTTCCGTGGGTTAATTGAAATCTCGGGAGTCATTAAAACCATTAAGTGACCCGCTGCAGTTAAACGGGGGAACACCGTGAACAGCGAGGTGATGGAGACTGAAGATAAGAAGGTTGTAAAACCCCTCTGTGGATTTTGGCCAACTGCTAAAGAGCTCTGGCTCTGCTTTGGAAGAGACGGAGATCAGTGCCCATATTGAGAGATCGAATAGCAGCCTCTGTTAGCTGCTATTCGTCCTCTCAATTACAGGCTCAGAATGTGCAAATTAACATGAAAATCACCTCTTCACGCCTCTCTCACTGATCACTGATCAGTCCTCCCTCATTTAAGCATTCGTGCCAAACACACTTCAGACCTGATTAGGCATACAAACCCCCATCTAGGTTGCACGTCAGGGACCAAGTCGAGTGGAAACGTTCCGAGCGAAGTGTCTATAGTGACCATGAAATCCCTCATTTAAACATTCATGCCACACACCCCTCAGACCTGATTAGTCATAATAACAAAAAAGAAAACAGCTCTGGTCATGTGACACGGTACACTCCACAGTTGACATTTTACATATTTTATTCAGACTCTTGAGTGTTTCCATTTCTGTGGGAAATGTACTTATCATCCATTCAATAACATTTTTAAAGTTTTATAAGAGACGTTTTTTATGGCCACTGCTGTGACTATTTGTGTCACACACACCTGATTGGGCATTACAAACCCCCATCTAGGGGACACGTCAGGGTGCAAGTCGAGCGGAAACTTTCCTAATGTAGAATCTGTAGTGACCATAACGTCCTCTGCACACCTGTGTCACCATGGCAGCACACACACACATTCTGTTGTTCCAACTGCACACTGGCAGGTGCAGTGAAGACATCATATTCTCTATGAGCCAACGACGCATAGAGCCTGCTGTGTGTGGATGTGTGGGGTTGGGGGTGTTTGAAATGATGGAATCTGCTGTGTGTGGATGTGTGGGGTTGGGGGTGTTTGAAATGATGGAATCTGCTGTGTGTGGATGTGTGGGGTTGGGGGTGTTTGAAATGATGGAATCTGCTGTGTGTTGATGTGTGGGGTTGGGAGTGTTTGAAATGAATCAAAGTAATCGAGTGTTAAGGAGTGTGCTGCATTTATCTTGATGTTGGTGTGTGAAATGCTTTTTGAAACAGATAGTTCCGGTCCTGGATTATGATTGGTTGAATCACATTGCCAGCTTCTCTCCCCACACTGATATCCTATTATATATACACATATTGTATGTAAGTAAAGGCCCTTTAGAAACCCCTAGAATCAACTCAACTCAGAGGAAGCGATCTGGTCCTATCCTGAGAACAGATGGGTTGGATCTATTGTGGTTTGGGAGGTCCAGTGTAGGGGATGTGATGTGATGTTAAGACCAGGTGAGGGGAAGGGCAGGACTGAGCGGAGGAGGCAGAGTTTAGTTCAGCTCAGTTCAGTTCAGTTCAGTTCAGTTCAGCTAGCTCAGCACAGCTCAGCTCAGCTCAGTCCAGCCCAGCTCAGCTCAGCTCAGCTCAGCTCAGTTCAGTTCAGTTCAGCTCAGCTCAGCTCAGCTCAGCTCAGCTCAGCTCAGTTCAGCTCAGTTCAGCTCAGTTCAATGCCACTACTTAATGTTTCCACTTTTCCTTCACCACCCTCTCCATCTCTCTGCCCCCCCCCCCCATGCCTCTCTCCATCTCTCCATCCTCCCCCCCCCCCCCCCCCACGCCTCTCTCTCTAGCTCTCTCCCTTTGGGAAGTTTATTTCTCCTTCATCCTCTCCTTTCTCCCTTCTCTCATCTCTTTCTTTCTCTTATTGTTATTTCATGAAAGATTTCATTCTTCCTTCTCTCTGCCCTTTTCTCTTTGTCTCCATCTTTCTCACATCCACCTCTCCTTCTCCATGTTCCTCTCTCTCTCTCTCTCTTTCTTTCTCTCTCTCTTTCTCTATCTATGCTGAGCTTGGTCTTATATCCATCTCTTTCTTTCTCTCCATCTCTCAGTCTCTCTCCTTCTGTCTTTCTCATCTCATCTCTCTCTCTCATTCTCCTGGTTTGGATTCTGAGCAGTGTGTGTGTGTGTGTGTGTGTGTGTGTGTGTGTGTGTGTGTGTGTGTGTGAGTGGGAAGCGTGTGCTGCATCAGGAGCTCAGTACGAGGAAACCCCCACGGTACTGGGACAAAGAGCACACTAATCTCACCGCTCAGAAGGGGGAGGTGACTACATGGAGTGTGTGTGTGTGTGTGTGTGTGTGTGTGTGTGTGTGTGTGTGTGTGTGTGTTTGGGTGTTTGGGGAGGGAGCCAGTGGGAGGATGTGTGTGAGGGCCAGTGGGGGTGTGTCTCTCTGTGTGTAATGTGTCTGTGTCTGTGAGTGTGTGTGTGTGTGTGTGCATGCCTGCGTTCATGTGCACATGTGTGTGTGGGGTAGATTGCCTCCTTTCAGTGCCTCCACTGGCTTCAGCACGGAAAGCTTGCCGGCTGACACACACTCACAGTCACTGCTGCAGGAAATTGTCAAGGGACATACTGGACATAGACACACACTCTCTCTCTCTACAAACACACACACACACACACACACACACACACACACTGCCACGACCAGATGAGCAAGAGGGACCATCTCTATATCCACCGCTGGGCAAGGTAATCATTTATGTGGTTTTTAGTGGTTTACACGCAATGGCGCTGACTGACGGGAATGCTGTGGGTGTTTAGGGCATTACTCTCTCTCTCTCTCTCTCTCTCTCTCTCTCTCTCCATCTCTGAATGTGAATGTGAATTGTTTGAAAGTGATATCTGGCCACACAGGATCTAGTCTATGAAGAAAGGAAAGGAGGTGTCATTTTAGTCATTTAGTCTGTCACAGCATTCACAGGATGTCCCAGTGAAAGAGCTTATTTGTTTACTGTCCCA
>PYXC01001673.1:385000-400000 GCA_015244755.2 Tenualosa ilisha
GTATGTGAGTGCATGTGTGTGTATGTGTGTATGTATGTGTGTATGTATGTGTGTGTGTGTGCGTGTGTGTGCGCATTTGTGGTGGACACCAGAGGGATGTGTTTGTGTTTGTGTGCTACCAAAGCTCTTTTTACTCTCACTTGCAATGTGTGTGTGTGTGTCATGTAGGGATGGGATACTAGAGCAGTAACTACCTCTGTCTCTGCTGGAGTTCTCATCTACAGTATACCTGTAGATTTATGTGTGTGTTCACCTGAGAACACACAGTAGGCTAAGTCATATATACATAGACACACACACACACACACACACACACACACACACAGCTGTGCATCTCTTGGTCTATATGGATACAGTGGTGCCTCACATGAGTCCTGTCTGTGCTCTGTGTTGTTCTGTGATGAGTCTGTGAGTCTCCACTGTTTTTAACTGTGGATAGAAATACATAAAGACTGAAGAAAGAAAAAAAAAGAAAGAAAGAAAGGAAGAAAGAGGAGTGCAAACAAAGGCAGGACATTTATAAGACATTACAGAGAGAGAGAATAAGAACAAGACAGAAAGAGGGAGAGAGAGAAAGAGAGAGAGTGAAGAGGGAGAGAGAGAAAGAGAGAGAGTGAAGAGGGAGAGAGAGAGAGGGAGAGAAAAGAGGGGGAGAAAGAAAGAGAGAGTGAGAAAGAGAAAGAGTGAGTGAGAGAGAGAGAAAAGAGACAGGGAGAGAAAAGAGGGGGAGAGAAAGAGAGAAAAGAGAGAGAGAGAGAAAAGAGGGGAGAGAGAGCAGAGAAAGAGAGAGAGAAGAGAGAGAGAGCAGAGACAGATTTCACCTCCAATCTTTGTCAACCCCTGGAGCGTCGTGAGCTGCTGTGCAGAGCATCACAGCTGGGCTAAGATGCTGTAACACACACAAACACAAACATACACACACACGCACATGCACACACACACACACACACACACACACACACACACACATACACACAGTGGCCTGAGAACACTCACTTATGCTGTTGTTATGCAGTAGTCTCTGGAGGAAGACTAGATAGTTAGATAGGTAGATAGATAGATGGGTAGATAGTTTGATAGGTAGATATGTAGATAGTTAGGTAGAGAGGTAGATAATTAGATAGTTTGATGGGTAGATAGTTAGATAGGTAGATAATTAATACTGTTGATATTTCATCTTTTATTTGTCTCTCCTTTGTGTCAGTTTGTCAGTCAGTACTATGGATGTGTATTTGACCTATAATGTGAGCATAGAAACAGTGTCATATGGAGAAGACAGATTATAGACAAAGTGCATAGATATATATCCATTCATAGATATGTGTCTTATCATAGATATCTGACTAGCGTAGACATACGTCTAGTCTTTTTTGGTTCATTTGCAGTCATCTGTTTGTCTTTGCAGTGATGGTCTTGTGTTCTGACTTGAGCCAGGCCTCCTTTGTGAAAGACATCCACTGTTATAGGGTGTAGGCTGTGTATCTTGGCCACTCTGAGGCTGGACCCGCTGGCATGGCAGACTCTTGCTGAATGCTGGGAGTGTGAGTGTGTGTGTGTGGTGTGTGTGTCTGTGTGTGTGTGTGTGTGTGTGTGTGTGTGTGTTGGGGGGGGTGATGGGGATGGCGGTCTCTCTGAGGCTGGACCTGCTGGCATGACAGGCTCTTGCTGAATGCTAGGAGTATGTGTGTGTGTGTGTGCATGTGTGTGTGTGTGTGTGTGTGTGTCTGTCTTGAGGCTGGGCTGGTTGGCATTGCTGTAGGCTGTGTGATGGGCAGTTGGGTGAGGTTTGTCCATAATATCCTGGATCCTGTCTCGTGCCTGGCTCAGAGGGCAGTGGTGTGTGTGTGTCTGTGTCTGTGTCTGTGTGAATGTGTGTGTTTATTATGTGTGTGTGTGCGCAAGTGCGAGGCTGAGATCCTGCCTGTCCTAATCCCTGTTGGGGTCAGCAGATGGACCCGGGAGGCACTGATGCCAACTCACACCCACTCACCCATACCATGCCGTCCTCTGTTTGCCTCTCCACCCCTCTTCCCAGCAATCATCTGTGTGTGTGTGTGTGTGTGTGTGTATGTGTGTGTATTTCTGTATGTCTATTTCTGTGTGTGTTATGTGTGTGCATGTTTTGATAGATGTCTGTGGTGTGTGTGTGTGTGTAAAAGCGCACAGCTGATGCCCTAGCTGGTAGCTAAAGGGAGAGAAGCATCAACATCAGCAATTTAACTCACTGTGACCACAGTTCTGTAAGTCACATATCACTTAGGAATCAGTACCGAGCCAGCAGATAGCCCATAGAAAGACAAATCAGATTGATCCGGATAGCGGTGTGTGTGTGTGTGTGTGTGTGTGTGTGTGTAAGGAAACTGCTCCTTGGGTGGGACGTTCTATATTGATTTTTGTTCTTTCCCTTGTCTGACACGCTTGTTCATCTGTTTCTGGAGCAACTTTCTAGTTTCTGCCGTTTAGCAGATTTCAGATGCAGAGGTTCATCTCTTTTTCTCTCTCCCTTCCGCTGTCTTACACACACACACACACACACACACACACACTCACACACATACACACTTACACAGACACAGACACACACACAGACGAAGAAAGAAAGTGAGAATGGTATCAACATTCAATGGTATTTTACTGCAATTTCTACTGAGTGTTTCCATGGAAAACAGGGTAGAGTCAAGTCAGACTCTCCAAAATAATAATTTCTGTAAAGGGTCCAGTCACTTCCTGGAACTCGCAGGCATCTTTTATTTTTTTATTAGCTATGACTTTGTAGCAGATTGAATAACAACAATGAAATACTACCAACAGCTTGGCCTGAGTCACACTAGGTTGGGCTGCCAGGCATTTTGCGAAAGCAAAACTCATTTACCAAATCATTCTAGAGAGAATGACTCAGCGAAAATCATTCGCCAATTTATTCAGCACTTCCGGGAAGGCAAGAATGACTCGGCAGTTCTGTCAGCAATTTAACACTTATTTTCACAGCAGTACTCAGTGACCTTCACTGGACATGGAAATTGACAAATCTGATGAGGCTGCACGGACCCTGTGTGTGTGTGTGTGTGTGTGTGTGTGTGTGGGTGAGTGTTTGTGTGTGTGTGTGTTTGTGTGTGTGTGTTTTTTGCCTGAGGGGGAATCATCCATTTTCTCATGACGTGTGGGCTGACCTTCCAGACCCAAACCCAGTGCTGTGGTCTGGGCTTTTTGCTTTGATTGACTATTGAACAGCCCTTGTGGGGAAAAACATGCTGGACCCACTTCAGTCCTACTCCCTTTCTGTCTTTTTTTTCTTTCTTCCTCTCTGTCTCTTCATCCCTTTCTGTGTCTCTCTCTCTGCCCCCCGATTCTCTTGATACATAAATCTGTGTGTGTGTGTTTGTGTGTGTGTCTGTGTGCGTGTGTGTGTGTGAGAGAGAGAGACAGAGAGTGGGGAGAGACTACGACTGAGTTTGTGTTATCCTGGGATTAGACAAAAGCAGACCATTAGGCCCATGGCCGACTCACTCACCACATCCGTGAGCAAGACCCCCAAAAAATGGATTTGAAAAGCTGTGGATGGGTAGCAGAGGTGTGGCCCACTCCCCATTACAGTTCCACCCCATTACACCTGAGCTCTTTAACTTGGACAGTGGACCTAATGGTCATTGGCCACTGGCAGTCGCAGTAGATTGGCGTGGAAACCACATCAGTGAGAGAAACAACCAGCAATCTGGAGTGTATTGTAGAGGCCTCATTTACAAGTAGCTGGATATCTATAAAAATACATATTTATTCATGCAGTTGCACTGATTTATATGTAAACAGAGGTTTCAGTCACTGAAAACGGCTACTTTTGAAAACTTTGGTCAAAGTGGAGATCTCTGAAAACTCTGTCTTCAGACACTATGTGTAGATGACAGTTTTAGCATTGTGACATGGTGGTCCCTCCTCAGCTTTCAGATCTCTGGTTGGCCTGGTTACCCGTTTGTTTCTCATGTTTTTGTATGTTATTGGAATCAGCAGTGGTGCACAAAGGATGCAAAACTAAATTCAACTTTCTAAACAGGCAAAGAAGCTGAGAAGGAAATAAACCATGTCAGAATAGTAGAAGGATGATCTAGCACAATGCTGGAGTCACTGAATGGGAAAAGAAAGATGAAAATAGTGAAAGGGTGAGAAAAGTTGCAAGAGCTGCTGTAACAGGCTGCCATTCATGGCACCGTCACCATAGCAACTATATCCACCTTATTCTCCATGGTTACATGGGGGACTCCATCTTTGTTTACTTTGTTTTTGAACTTCCTATTGGGTTGTCCAGCATATTCATTCTCTCTCTTTGCTCTCATTAACATTACAGGGAGACTGAAAAGTGCTATCATGAGTAGTATCAAACTGTGTGTGCAGGCTGGGGGGCTTAGGGCATGCAATGAAAAAAAAAAAAAACTCCATACGTGTGTGCTCTCTTCATTTAGTCAAAGGGAAACACAGTGCCCGTTTCCAGAGTAATGGCTTGGCGACCACGTCGGAAGTTTCATTTGCGCTTTTGCTCCAGTTGTGTGTCTGTCGCTGTTTACTGCATCAGATCCGTGTGCACATTCCTGCTAGATGCCGTACTATCTCAGTAAAAGAGTTTGAGTCATTTTACTAATCAAATATCCAGTCTTGTTTTGGATACATTTGCTTGCCCAATATGAATCTCAAGCCTTGTTTTTGAAATGAATCGTGTAATGCAAATAAGTCGAGATAAAAAACTCCCTCGGCCCGTCTCTTTAGAGCACAAATGTATATTTATTTTCATTTGCCTCCTTGTGTGCGTATGCTGCCACGTGCTCTCACCAGGAGTTTTCTGAACAGGCCTGAATAGGGAGTTGTTAAAGGAGGTGACCCCTCACAATAGACGCTTTTGATGGGTGGGGTGCCCCCCCATACAGCAGCCTGGGTGGATGTATGTGGATGTGGGGCACTCTACATGCAGCTGTGGGGTCCCTTCTATTCTGGAGGGAGAGAGAGAGACAGAGAGAGAGAGATGGAGACTATCAAAAGCTATCCTGGTCCAGAACTAATTGCCCGCCACACCAAGAGGCTCTTGTAGGAGGGGGCTGAACTAGCACAGAAAGGAAGTGGAGTTTAACTGTCAGGTTTGAAAGGTGGTTGAACAGGCAGGTGGGGGTGGAGGTTCACCAACAGCTTTGAGTAAGGCTAGAAGTACAGGCAGGTGGTTTTGGAACACAGAGTGCTGAGCTGAAGACGTTATGGCTCCTGGGTGTAAAGATGTTGACCAGAGATGTTGCACACTCAGGAAATCTCTCCTGATTATTTATGTATTACGGCAGTCACAAGCAAGGTGTTTTTTTAGCTCTCGTGCTGCACTATATTTAGCCTTACTTACTGGGCCACAGAAACTGTGCGATGTCTGGTTTCATTTTTAGTACAGTGCTGTCGAGCAAAATCACTGTGTCTCATTTTCCCCATAATTACTGCAACATCTGGTTTGTTTCTTTTCTTTTTTAAATAAAAAAACAAAAAAGTAGAAGTAAAACTTTTCTCTCTTATTTAGCTGCGCAGCGTCTTTTTCTCTGTGCTTGAAATGAGTCTGAGGTCTAAGGTCTAAGTCTAAGTCTAAGTCTAAGTCTAAGGCTGAGCTTTTTCATAGCCGAAGATGCAGGCGTTATGAACCTTTGGAAAGCTTTTAAAGCTTTTGTAGATTTCACAGGTTTTTGTGTTTGGTCAAAATTACCCAGTTTCGATTGTTGTGCCTGGTGAAGATGCAGGCATTATGACGCTTCATAAAGACTTATAAGGTGCAGATGTTATGAAGCTTTATAAAGCCTTATAAGATGCAGACATTATGAAGCTTCATTAAGCCTTATAAGGTGCAGATGTTATGAAGCTTTATAAAGCCTTATAAGATGCAGATGTTATGAAGCTTTATAAAGCCTTATAAGATGCAGATGTTATGAAGCCTCATAAAGCCTTATAAGATTCAGAAGTTATGAAGCTTCATAAAGCCTTATAAGATGCAGATGTTATGAAGCTTTATAAAGCCTTATAAGATGCATTATAAGATGCAGGCGTTATGAAGCTTTATAAAGCCTGATAAGATGCAGGCATTATGAAGCTTTATAAAGCCTGATAAGATGCAGGCATTATGAAGCTTTATAAAACTCTATTAGCTTTATATAAACCATATTTGAATGACCAAGCTTAGCCTCCCTCTCTGGTAGTGCCTAGGCCTAGGTCTGATGTTTCAGGCCCTGCGGTGCCCTTGCAGTACCAGCAGAACCGAGCAGAACCGACCCGTAAACAACACAGAGGAGCTGCTAGAGAGGAGAGACTGAGCCCCCCACACCCCCCCCAAAAAAGAAAAAAAACTCTGGGTGTCAGCACTTCCTAAAAGCCCAGGGGAGAAAGCACCCCCACCCCACCCCCCTAGATTTTGCCGACAGTGCTAAAAGAACACACGTCCACCAATACACCCCCCCCCCCCCCCAATGCCCTGAATGCCCGCATGCCATGAGCTGCCTGCAAAGGGCTGATGGCATTTGTTTTCCCAGTGTGTGTGTGTGTGTGTGTGTGTGTGTGTGTGTGTGTGTGTGTGTGAGTGTGAGTGAGCGATGGTCAGCAGCCCGACATAACAATGAGGTTGTAGGATAAGCTTTATGTCTCTCACACACACACACACACACACAAACATACACACCCACACACACACACACAAATACTAAAACACAAACACAGATTTTCCGACCCTCTTAGTTTTGAGTAATAGGAGAGTCCGCAGCGGCTGCATGGGCCTCCACTGGTGCATCACCAGCGCGGGGGAGTGAAGGACATGACCCTGACTGTGATGAAGCGCCTGGCTTTCCTCCACACATATGATTCTGAAAGTGTGTTTGGGCAATTCCCCATCATGGACATGCCACACATGAACAAGGATAGCACCTTTTGGTGTCATTTTGTCATGTGACCTCCCAGCTGTATTTCATGTAACCATTCCCATCATACAAATACCTGTCATTTGATTTGGCTTTATGGGTGTGTAAAAACGCCATTTTAATGTCTGCTTGTCATGGAATTGGCCAGTTCTAAAATAATAATCTGCAATAATCTGTAATAATCACTACAGAGGTGCTCATCCCACCACTGCTTTTGTACTCTTCACTTGAGTCACTACAGATACGTCCCTCTATGCCTGCCTGCATGTGTGTGTGTGTCAGTGCTGATGATCACAGGGAAGTTGGTCTGTTTTGTCCTGCTGTCTGCTATGAGTTATGTTGCCATGGTTACATCATCATGATTGTTTACAGTTGCTTTGACAGTGGCGGTAGAAAACGAGCAGCAATAACGTCAAATTAAAACCTGACCAACAGGTAACCCAGCAGGTGTTGTCAAAATCAAAGTCAGAGTCAGCTTTATTGTCAAATTCTCCACATGTATCAGATATACAGAGGAATGGAAGGTATGTGTCTCGCTATTCCACACATAAGACATTTCCTAACGCTAAAGTAATGCGTCCTGATCAGCTAAGGCCATTTCTCTTAACTCTAAACAGTAAACAGACAAAAGACACTTCCTAACAAGCAACAATTTGTTCACAAGATCACAAGACAAAAACACAAGAATTGCAGTCAAGCGTTTTTTAAAGTATTGTAATTTATTATACTAATGCTTACAAATGTCCTCCCAAACCCTAAAATAGTGAAAAAGCCATTTTTAGTTAGTTAACTCTTCCATGTGTGTCCAGAGTGTCTGCTCCAAACGTGTCCTTCACGTGAGAACTCCTCTTCATTGCAGTGATTTCAGTGCAACACACACCCAAGCCCTCTCCTTACACGAGTCTCAGTTTCCCCACACAGAAGGGATGATACTGATACTTTTGTCCTCTGATTTTCACATGAGTGTTAGGAGGAGTTGGTGTTTAGCTTGGAGACACTCTCACCTTACACATGCTGGCATTGGCTGAGGGAGAGGGGGGTCATTTCCTCCTTGGTGACGCAGAGGAATGGAAGCAGTACACCGTCTTTGCTCTTTACCGTCTCTGGTCCTGACTGGCTCTGGTCCTCACTCTCTGTTCCTCACTCTCTCTGTTCTAGACTGTCCCTGTTCCTGACTGTCTCTGTTCCTAACTGTCTCTGTTCCTGGCTGTTTCAGTCCCTGACTGTCTCTGTTCTTCACTGTCTCTGTTCTAGACTGTCTCGTTCCTCACTGTCTCTGTTCTAGACTGTCTCTGTTCCTCACTGGCTCTCTACTAGACTGGCTCTGTTCTAGACTGTCTCTGTTCCAGACTGTCTCTGTTCTAGACTGGCTCTGTTCCAGACTGTCTCTGTTTTAGACTGTCTCTGTTCTAGACTGGCTCTGTTCCAGACTGTGTCTGTTCTAGACTGGCTCTGTTCTAGACTAGCTCTGTTCCTTGTTAGGTTTTAGAGTGGAATGCAATACATTCCATTCTATTGTATGAAGAGTCTTCTTTAGGACATTAAAACTCTCTTGTTTTTTTCTCTCTCTCTCTCTCTCTCTCTCTCTCTTTCATGTGTGTATTTGTGTTTGTGTGTGAGGATGCAACTATGTGGATTACCGTTGTGGAGTCAGTGTGTTACTTTTACTGTTAGTTTGTCACAGTGACTTTGCAAAGTCATTTTAATCAAGCTAAGTAACTCCTTTTGCCAAAAGCCATATCTACTTAGGCTTTGTGTGTGTGTGTGTGTGTGTGTGTGTACTTCGGTGTGTCTGTGTGTGTACTCTCAGTTTCAAGTATATTTTCTCTTTGGTGACTTACATTAAAATAACTGGTGTGTGTGTGGTGTGTGTGTGTGTGTGTGGTGTGTGTGTGTGTGTGTGTGTGTGTGTGTCCACGCTTCTCCGCCCATTGTTCTACAAGTGTTCTTTTGTCTTTTGTCGCACGGTGGGAATCTCATCCCTCAGAATTGGATTTCAGAGATGCCTGTGTCCCCATGGCAACAGAGTGATTTTGGAAGCCCCACCCCACCCCACTCTTGACCTTGACCTCCTATCAAAGCGCTGGGGCCGGGGTAGTTAAGAGGATGTGTGGTCCAAGGACACACGCTCTCTGTCTGAGTGGACGACCTTTCCCAGGTCCCTTTGACATGAGCAAACACACAAGACACTAGCAGTGCAGCTGCTGGTATCTGTGTGTGTGTATGTGTGTGTGTGTGTGTGTGTCTTCACACATGACACCATCACTACAGCTGCTGGTAGAGAATCTGAGCTCAGCTTTGCTGTGGATATTATATTTGTGGTTATGATCTTAGGTTCTGGGCTTTTATCCAAAGGGACACACAATACAAAACCACTATACCACTACAGAACCGCTATAGCAGAATTACATTACAGAACCGCTATAGCAGAATTACATTACAGAACCACTATAGCAAAATTACAATGCAGAACCACTATAGCAGAATTACAATGCAGAACCGCTATAGCAGAGTTACAATACAGAAACACTATAGCAGAATTACATTACAGAACCACTATAGCAGAATTACAATACAGAACCGCTATAGCAGAATTACATTACAGAACCACTATAGCAGAATTACATTACAGAACCACCACAGCAGAATTACAATGCAAAACCACTATAGCAGAATTAAGAATATTGTGACAGTGTTGTTGAATTGTCTTCCTTTGATGCTTTTAAGGGTCAATTGGAGCTAGTGTTTGTTCATACTTTTGTACTTGTTTTGTATTTGTTTACTCTTCTGTTATTCATGTAATCTTTAAGCATTTAAGCATTTAATGATATATATTCTCTTCTTGCAGTCATTGTGCTTTTGCAGTGTTATCCGTTAATCTTTTAGTGTTATTAGGATCATATATATATTTGCGTTTTATATTTATGAGTGTTTTAAGTGTGTACAGCTGTGTATTCAAGTGTGCTTAGAAAAGAGTGTGAATGTTCAAGTTCAAGTGTGTGTGTGTGTGTCTAGAGGCTGTCTCTCATATATTCTTCCTGTGCCCCTACAGTGTTTGTTTTAGGTTCTATTCATATGCTAATGCTCTACCCACTGACCAGCTTGCACAAATGCCTCACCACACACACACACACACACACACACACACACACACTCATACTCCATGCCACGAGAGAGAAAGATGGATGATTGTTCTCACACACATGGTGTGTGTCCCATGCCACACATGCAGATACACACACACACACACACACACACACACACACACACACAAACACACACACACAACATGCACATACACATGCATATATGCTTCTACGGATACAGTCATGAGTGCTAATTTGTAAGGCAACTGGACTTTAAAAATGACTACCATGACCTGTATGGATGAGAATCTAGATAGACATGCACACACACAGATACAGTATTGCCACTGACATACCAGACATCATACACAGATAAAACTTGAAAAAGTGTTCAATGTTAATACAGTAAAGGCCGTTTGTGGCACTGGTGCTGCAGCAAATCCATTCAAGTCGTCTCAACCATTCATATTACAAGAAGCTGAACTGAGTTTATATTCAGCTATGCCCGGCTCTTCCCAGACGTGAGCCTGTCCATAGCGGAAGACATAACAGAAGACTCAAAGGGCAGTCAGAGACAGAAAACAATTGTCCAAGATGCATCACCATGGAGATTCTGTATAGTTCACCATGTCAGTGTGTGTTTGTGAACATAAACAAGGCAAAGACGCTGTATAGAAACTTCAGGAAATAAACCTCAGTGGGGTGTCCTTATTGTGAACCCATGGGAATTAAAGATGATGTCCATACACAGTGCTGGACAGTCCTGACTGAGCTATGATTCTTATTGTAACAGCAGGGTGTACTCAAATAACAACAGATATTAGCATAACCCCCCCCACACCCCACCACACACACACACACACACACACCCCTTCCTCTAGCTTTGCCTTAACCTTAACCCTACCCCCACCCCCCTACCCCCCCACCCTTGTTAAAGTAATCCATCTGTAATCCACCATTATGCTGAGATTTGGTACAGTGAAAGTACAGTTCACTTGACCCCTCCGCTATATATCGCATAGGGATCTATTGTTTAAAACCATCCATGCGTGACTCCCACTAGCGGCACCTAGCGTAACCTTAATCGGTGGGGTCCTAATATGTACCCACCACTATCCCCATATCCACCCATCACCCACCACTATCCCCATATCCACCCATCACCCACCACTATCCCCATATCCACCCATCACCCACCACTATCCCCATATCCACCCATCACCCACCACTATCCCCATATCCACCCATCACCCACCACTATCCCCATATCCACCCATCACCCACCACTATCCCCATATCCACCCATCACCCACCACTATCCCCATATCCACCCATCACCCACCACTATCCCCCTGTCTATCCACCCATCACCCACCACTATCCCCATATCCACCCATCACCCACCACTATCCCCATATCCACCCATCACCCACCACTATCCCCATATCCACCCATCACCCTGTAGTGGACCTGATCAGTCTCATGGAAACACGTCATGGAAAAAAAAGATATCGATTTGCGTGGATTTCAGTCCTAGTCATGCAATTTGTGTCATCACGCCTGATTTGCCCTGGTACCACTCTGTGGTGGGCGCGTGTTGTGTCATCACGCCTGATTTGCCCTGGTACCACTCTGTGGTGGGCGTGTGTTGATGTCGGAGTTAAATGGAAGAAGGAATTCAGCGTCTGTGTTTGACCTTTTGGGTGGTGTGTCCAACTGCTCATGTAGTAGGACCTTTGGGTGGTGTGTCCAACTGCTCATGTAGTAGGACTTTGCGGTGGTGTGTCCAACTGCTCATGTAGTAGGACTTTTGGGTGGTGTGTCCAATTGCTCATGTAGTAGGACTTTGGGGTGGTGTGTCCAACTGCTCATGCAGTAGGACTTTTGGGTGGTGTGTCCAATTGCTCATGTAGTAGGACTTTGGGGTGGTGTGTCCAACTGCTCATGCAGTAGGACTTTGGGGTGGTGTGTCCAACTGCTCATGTAGTAGGACTTTTGGGTGGTGTGTCCAACTGCTCATATCGTAGAAATGAGCATCAGGTTGACCAGGGTATTTCTCCTAACACCCAACCATGACTCTCATTAGCGTGTGCTATCTATCTTTGACTACACAATTTATATTTGGCCTTTTATTCCCCAACATGAATATTACATTATGCACATTATGTATAGGCCAACCAGCTTTACCTAAATCAGAGTCGTGCGTTAAGTGCTTTAAATGCTTTGCCAGACAAGAACAAGAACTAGTGGACACTTGATCCGCTGTAGCTGTGTTGTGTCCCATCAGATGTCTGACCAGCGGGTCGGCCCTGGCTGTATTTCATTTATTTTAAGAGTAGAATATAAAAGAGAAAAGTTCATGTAAATCAGTGCTTGCAAGTAGCGCAGTCGGAGCTGCAACAGGGTACCAGTCTATGCTTAATTCTTTCCTCAGAATTATTGGGTAATAATTCAGTCTAAACACATGTAGCCTGTGTAATAATTCAGTCTAAACACATGTAGCCTGTAATTCAGAGATGGTTTTTTACCTTGACTGTAGTGTTTTTAACTGGACAGACTGTAGTGTTTTTAACTGGACAGACTTTAGTGGTTTTACTTTTCACTTGTAGCTTGTGGGGAGCACCAGTGGGGTTTTTGATTCTGGCCCTGTTCTGACCCAGACCTGGCACAGGTCCGTTCCAGATCAATCTACTCCGCCATAGCTGCCCTTTTGGGGCCTGTGTTTGTCTGTGTATCAGGGCCCTCTGAGGCTCGGCTGGGACTGGAGCCGGCTGGAGCAGAGAGCGGAGGGGAGAGAGGGGAGAGAGGAGGCCCAGCCAAGCTGCCCCAGGCTGGGGCTGGTGTGCTGGACTGACTCCCAGCTGGACCGGTCACCCCCCTCTCTGGCTTCTGTGTGTGTGTGTGTGTTTGTGTGTGTGTGTGTGTGTGTGTCTGTCTGTGTGTGTATGCAAAAGCCAGAAAGACATTTTGTTAGTTTTATAAGTTTTATAAGCTAACATACTTATTTTGTACACAAAGTAGCACTAATTTTCATGGTAGCACTAATAAATTAGTATAATATTAATCAGCTTATCCTGATTAGACTTCATAATCCTGCCCTATTCCAATGGGAAGCACATCACCAAATTGCCATTGATAGAAGATCAATGAAGAAACTGATCTATGTAAAGTGCTGAAGGACTCTGTGTATGTGTGTGTGTGTGTGTGTGTGTGTGTGTGTGTGTGTGTGCACCTTCATGTCCATCTCCATTTCCCATACATGCTTAGTCATTTTGGGCTAAGTGGTCAAATCTCTCACCTTGCAGCTCCTGTTACTGTAACCCAACTGCATGGGCACACTTTGAGCTGCAATGGAGGATAGTTTCACTGACCTGAATGTGATGTGACAGCACTTTGTGGCAGCTGCAGAGATATCACTCTTGATCTCTCCATACTGGCTCTGTATGTATTTATGTATGTACACGCTCAATGACCTCCATTCTAATACATTGCCTAGTGGACAAAATGTTTCACCTATATAACTGTGAATGACACAGCAAAATGAGTCAACGACAGGAAAGAGGATGCAAACAAGTTTGGCTGAAAAGGTAAATAAACAAAGAGCATTTGTGCTCTTATGTGGTGGTTAGGGAATGTGCTGACATGGTCAGCCGGTTGGATTTACACAGGATCTCTCAACTCAACGCGCCTCAGTAGTGTTGCTTCACATTTAGCGATGGAAGCAAAGTTAGGACAGACACACAGTGAGGAGGAATTAGGTCACACAAGCTTATTTAGACTTTAGACTTTAGATTTATTTACTGAGCCACATTTCACAGCTGTTTGTTTTCTCTTCACTATTGCTTGGGGTTCTTGTTGGCACGCATTAAAGAGATCTACAGCTCCTCTATTGTGCTCCCTATATGTGCTGGATTCTTCTGACGGCAGAACAAACAAACAAACAAATGCTAGCCAGACACTTTAGTTTCAGTTCACCTCACAAAGCCCTTAGTTAGCCCCTGAAGCATTGCGTGTGTATGTATTGCGTGTGTGTGTATTGCGTGTGTATGTCCACTATTTATGTAAACAGAAGCTCGCCTCCTTAGGTCCTTCAAGTCATCTGGAGGAAATGAAACCTGACACCTTTAAAGTCACCTGACTGCCGACACGTATAGATTTTTAGCTCCATAGGTCATGAACCCTTTGGTTTTAGTGAGCATGTGTGTCCTCTGTCAAACTAAATATTCAGTAAATCTCTTTGCTAGTGTTTGTAGATTACCTTGTATGGCAGCAACGTATTGGACCAGTAGACAATTATATGTGTTTGAATTAGGCCTGTCATAATAAGAATCAAAATGAAAGACATTTAGAAGTGATGTTGTTAAAAAGATTGACTTACTTTGGGGCTCATATTAGGGGAATTTGAATTTGAGGTTTGTATTTGAGGTCATTGGAGGGTTATTTGTGAGGTAGATGAAGGGTTATTTGTGAGGTAGATGAAGGGTTATGTGCGAGGTAGATGAAGGGTTATGTGCGAGGTAGTTGAAGGGTTATGGGAGAGGTAAGTCAAGATTGGACATTTGAGGTTTATGTTTAAAGTACTTTGAGGTTTGTATTTGAAGTAATAATTTGAGGTTCATATTTAGGAGCTTGCAGTAGCCTGCGGGTTTAGATTCCAATGTGCTGGGCTGTGTATGATATGGGAGCTCTTGAGACTGAAGCTTTGGTGGTTAATATTCCCCTCACTGAGCCTCGACTTCTGCATGAGAGGAACGACAACTGTGGTCTGGACACACACACACACACACACACACACACACACACACACACACACACACACACACACACACACACATAATAGACACACAAAGAAACGTTCAGACATAAAACTGACCGCATCAGTCTGATGATGTGTAACATTCCCTGTGGCAAAACTGCAGCGAGAACACAGAGGAAGAAAGAGAGAGGAGGAGGTAGCAATTGTGTGTGTGTGTGTGAGTGTGTGTGTGTGTGTGAGA
>PYXC01001673.1:405000-407500 GCA_015244755.2 Tenualosa ilisha
CAGTTTATAATGCCCATGTATGCCCCGTTCATAATGCCCACGTATGCCCCGTTCATAATGCCCACGTATGCCTCGTTCATAATGCCCACGTATGCCCCGTTCATAATGCCCACGTATGCCTCGTTCATAATGCCCACGTATGCCTCGTTCATAATGCCCACGTATGCCTCGTTCATAATGCCCATGTATGCCCATTCATAATGCCCACGTATGCCCCGTTCATAATGCCCACGTATGCCTCGTTCACAATGCCACATATGCCAGTTTATAATGCCCACGTATGCCTCGTTCACAATGCCACATATGCCAGTTTATAATGCCCACGTATGCCCCGTTCATAATGCCCACGTATGCCCATTCATAATGCCCACGTATGCCCCGTTCATAATGCCCACGTATGCCCATTCATAATGCCCACGTATGCCCCGTTCATAATGCCCACGTATGCCCATTCATAATGCCCACGTATGCCCCGTTCATAATGCCCACGTATGCCCATTCATAATGCCCACGTATGCCCCATTCATAATGCCCATGTATGCCCATTCATAATGCCCACGTATGCCTCGTTCATAATGCCCCACGTATGCCCCGTTCATAATGCCCACGTATGCCTCGTTCATAATGCCCACGTATGCCCATTCATAATGCCCACGTATGCCCCGTTCATAATGCCCACGTATGCCCATTCATAATGCCCACGTATGCCCCGTTCATAATGCCCACGTATGCCCATTCATAATGCCCACGTATGCCCCGTTCACAATGCCCCACGTATGCCCATTCATAATGCCCCACGTATGCCCCGTTCATAATGCCCACGTATGCCCATTCATAATGCCCACGTATGCCCCATTCATAATGCCCATGTATGCCCATTCATAATGCCCACGTATGCCCCGTTCATAATGCCCACGTATGCCTCGTTCATAATGCCCACGTATGCCCCATTTCATAATGCCCACGTATGCCTCGTTCATAATGCCCACGTATGCCCATTCATAATGCCCACGTATGCCCCGTTCATAATGCCCACGTATGCCTCGTTCATAATGCCCACGTATGCCCCATTCATAATGCCCACGTATGCCTCGTTCATAATGCCCACGTATGCCCATTCATAATGCCCACGTATGCCCCGTTCATAATGCCCACGTATGCCTCGTTCATAATGCCCACGTATGCCCCATTCATAATGCCCACGTATGCCTCGTTCATAATGCCCACGTATGCCCCGTTCATAATGCCCACGTATGCCCATTCATAATGCCCACGTATGCCCCATTCATAATGCCCACGTATGCCCCGTTCATAATGCCCACGTATGCCCCATTCATAATGCCCATGTATGCCCATTCATAATGCCCACGTATGCCTCGTTCATATGCCCACGTATGCCCGTTCATAATGCCCACGTATGCCTCGTTCATAATGCCCACGTATGCCATTCATATGCCCACGTATGCCCGTTCATAATGCCCACGTATGCCCATTCATAATGCCCACGTATGCCCCGTTCATAATGCCCACGTATGCCCATTCATAATGCCCACGTATGCCCCGTTCACAATGCCCACGTATGCCCATTCATAATGCCACGTATGCCCCGTTCATAATGCCCACGTATGCCCATTCATAATGCCCACGTATGCCCATTCATAATGCCCATGTATGCCCATTCATAATGCCCACGTATGCCCGTTCATAATGCCCACGTATGCCTCGTTCATAATGCCCACGTATGCCCCATTCATAATGCCCACGTATGCCTCGTTCATAATGCCCACGAGGGCATTATGCCCATTCATAATGCCCACGTATGCCCCATTCATAATGCCCACGTATGCCCCGTTCATAATGCCCACGTATGCCCCATTCATAATGCCCATGTATGCCCATTCATAATGCCCACGTGTGCCCCATTCATAATGCCCACGTATGCCCCGTTCATAATGCCCACGTATGCCCCATTCATAATGCCCACGTATGCCCATTCATAATGCCCACGTATGCCCATTCATAATGCCCACGTATGCCTCGTTCATAATGCCCACGTATGCCCCGTTCATAATGCCCACGTATGCCCCGTTCATAATGCCCACGTATGCCCCGTTCATAATGCCCACGTATGCCCCGTTCATAATGCCCACGTATGCCCATTCATAATGCCCACGTATGCCCCGTTCATAATGCCCACGTATGCCCCGTTCATAATGCCCACGTATGCCCCGTTCATAATGCCCACGTATGCCTCGTTCATAATGCCCACGTATGCCCCGTTCATAATGCCCACGTATGCCCCGTTCATAATGCCCATGTATGCCCATTCATAATGCCCACGTATGCCCCGTTCATAATGCCCACGTATGCCCATTCATAATGCCCACGTATGCCCCGTTCATAATGCCCACGTATGCCCCGTTCATAATGCCCACGTATGCCCCGTTCATAATGCCCACGTATGCCTCGTTCATAATGCCCACGTATGCCCCGTTCATAA
>PYXC01001673.1:412500-497500 GCA_015244755.2 Tenualosa ilisha
AATGGCAGTGTTGACTCTCTCTCCCCTCTCGCTCTCAGTACAACTCTTGTCGCGGCCACTCCACAGTGAGACACGACTTGACTCAGTACTGTAAGACAAGTACACTTCGAGTCACGGCCACTCCACAGTGAGAAACGACTTGAGTCAATACTGTATGAAGAGTCAGCACAGCCGTGCAAAAGTAACAGCAACTCTTGCGTCTCCTAAGCCCACAGAGTAGAGAGTTTGTCATTAGAGCTGAGATGGGATGGCTGAAAATCTGTGCAGTTCCACAAGGGGTTTAGTTCAGTTGCACACACAGAGTGGGTGAGCACATACTGAAACAATAAACAATTCAGTTGCACGTAGAGTTGTCTAGACTAGTTCATTCAAGTCTGTTTGTGTAAGTATATTGTTTCATATAGAGTTGTCTAGACTAGTTCATCCAAGTTTATTTGTGTAAATATATTGTGTCGCAGAGAGTCGTCAAGACTCGTTTAAGTCTATTTTTGTATCTGTGCAGCTGTTTCAGTTTAATTCAGTGATGTAAATCGTTTTTAAAATGAGGTCTGCTCACATCTATAGAACTACCACAGAAGATTACCTTTGAAATAAATGTGTTCACTTATCCCAAAAGCCAAAGATTTGAAAAGACTTTAGCGGCAGGGTAGGCTGTAGGCCTATATCTATGCGAAGGTAAGACACTTGAGCAGGATCACACACACACACACACACACACACACACACGGCACTGCTACTCAAAGGCTGTAACTGCATCTCCGTCAGACTCCTGCCGCCATCGCTGCAGACTACAACACCCTCTGCATCCCTGTGCCCGAAAGAAGTGCATCTTTCTAACGTGATAAACAAACAAACAAACAAACAAACAAATGCATGAAACTGCATGAGTGACTTACAGCTCCTCCTAACCAGCAGGCTCATGTCCCCGCTGTACAAATAGTGGTGCAGAGATACAGTATGTGCACTGCAGTAGTGCTAGTATTTGCCTTTGTCAACACTAATACCCAGTTCTCTCACTTTCCATCTGGGTGTGTGCCGAAACATTGGGGACAAAAAGCCAAAGTTCTGGAAGGATGTAAGTTTAAGGTTGTGTGATATGATAAGTGTGTCGTTTTAAGACCTCACAGAGTTTTAATGTGTCTGCTATATCCGCATACTACTACTGTGCTGTATGTCTGTGCTATATGTCTACTGTAGTTTTGTTTGATTTTTGTTTTGGTTTGTTTAGCTTGTTTGGGTTGCTGTGTCGCTGGGCTTGCATGTGTGTATCGCAACTTCCTTTCGTTTTCCTTTCGTTTGTTTGGTAAATAGTTTATTGTCCTTCCATATTCCCAACTCAAAAGAGTTAAGTTAAGTTAATACGCTGTGGTTTATTTGTTGGCCTTCTTAACTTGTTCAGTCTGCGATAATAGTGTGGATTCTCCTGCACGATGCATGAACTCTGTCAGACTGCTCAGTCTAATTTGCTTGTCATAGATGGTGATTTGTGGGGACCAGGAAAATTGACTGCATGCAGTGGTCTCAGTTGGTTTGAATTTGCAGAATATGGTGTGTTTGTGTGGAATGTGTAGAGTGTCTGTTGAGGGGGCGACTGTGTTTGGTCTGTCGTGTGTGTGTGTGTGTGTGTGTGTGTGTGCGTGTGTATGTTAGTGTGTGTGTGTGTGTATACAGTATGTGTGTGTGTAGTGTTTCTTTGAGAGTGTGTGTGTGCGTGTGTGTGTTTGTGTGTTTGCTAACCTTCCTCCATCTCTCAACCTCAGTGCCACAACCACCAACAATCACATACGAGTCCCCCAAAAATTACATCATCGACCCCAGGGAAAACATCATCATCAACTGTGAGGCGAAAGGACAGCCTCACCCCAGGTATGTGTCCACTCCAACACATGACAATCGTCACCATGGTGACAGTTGCTCTGGCCACCTTTTTGCCACAGAGATCGTTACTATAGTGACACCAGAAATGCTTTACATCAAAGATCCCATAATTCTCATTGCTCTAGTGCTTTAGAGTCTGTGTCTCTGTCTGTGAGAATGAAAATCAGTAGCAGGGAATCAGAAACTATGATCTTTGCCATGTGTGTACTTGTATTGTGTGCTATGTAGTATGTGTATGCTATTGTACATTGGCTGTTTCCAGTGGCTAACAACTAATAAACAATTGATTGAAATTCCCATAATAACAGTATTGTTTGAAAGCTGTAGAAGCTCTAGCTTAGAAAGCTGTAGCCTAATAAAGTGAAAGGTTACCTCCATGTAGACTCCAGATCTACAGGGTTGAGCGAAAGCTCTGAATTTGTGTGGAGTCAGACAGACCCAAGGCATTGTGGGTACTGAGTGTTTGCTGAAGAGAGTCACCAGCCACCCCACCCCCACTGTGCACCACAGCTGGGGCTGGAGCTGTTCATACCTCAGGCCCGAGAGAGGCTTTTATCCAGAGAGATTTACTGTGCTGCCCTGCAGAGCCAATGATCTTATCGGTGCCTCCTACAAGCAGGCACAGCTACAGCATAGTAAGCTAGTGGGCGAACCATCCCTATAAGGCTAACAGACTGCAACCGGTCTGGCTTTCATTACATACGAATAAGACTTTGAACTCTGAACAACTAAACCTTGAAAACTTTGCAAAATGATTTATTTTCACAAGACAAGACTTGTTGCTAGTGCTGGTATCATATTTAGGCTAGTGTGACGTGTATTTCACGCATTAAGGGAACTCCCAAACTCCTCTTTCCCCAGAGGAAGCTGCGTGTGGACAGTGAATTAGTGAGCCCTGTGGGCAACCTTGGCAACTGAGTTTATAACATGCAAAATCAAAATCAGATTTATTTGGCCAGGTGAGTGAGTAGTGTGTCGGGCTGACACCACACACCACACAGACAATATGCAATATAAGTCAGTGACACCACACACCACACGGACGATATACAACACAAGTCATGAACAAAACCACTCACAGACAATGTGCAGTGTGCAGGCAATGGACTTCTATGTAGGACAGAGTAGAGGTAATCCCTGCTGTGGTTTTCCACTGCAGGTGAAGCTGGCAGTAACTCTCTCTGTCTGTCTCTCAGTGAAACTGGCAGTAACTCTCTCTGTCTGTCTCTCAGTGAAACTGGCAGTAACTCTCTCTGTCTGTCTCTCAGTTTCTCATGGACGCGGAACGGGACGCACTTCGACGTGGACAAAGACCCCAAGGTGACCATGAAGCCGAACTCGGGCTCGCTGGTCATCGACATCAGCAACGGGGAGAAGGCGGAGGCGTACGAGGGCACCTATCAGTGCACAGCGCACAACGAGCACGGCACCGCCATGTCCAACAACATCGTAGTCCGCCAGTCAAGTAAGAAAGGCCACCCGTGCCGTGACATTGTCCCAACTCCTAGTGTACTTCTAGTGTATCTGTGCTATGCTCTCAAGGATCCTTGGTAAGTGCTGGGAGCACGCAGTAGGATTTAATCACGATATAATGAGCATTAATCAGCATAGGAATTAATAAGCGAACTATAACCGATGGATAGTGTAGTTCGTCTGACACACATATGTATGAAAACATTAGATCAGACTGTGTTATTATGACTGGTTCAAAGTTTGACTGAAACCAGAGTCCCCTGTTTGTCTATGCTGTCTCACAGGGTCCCCCTTGTGGTCGAAGGAGAGAAATGAGCCAAGGCTGGTTCAGAGGGGGGACTCCCTCATCCTGCAC
The DNA here is from genome assembly GCA_015244755.2 of Tenualosa ilisha. Lineage (NCBI taxonomy): Eukaryota > Metazoa > Chordata > Actinopteri > Clupeiformes > Clupeidae > Tenualosa > Tenualosa ilisha. The sequence continues at coordinate 416,207 of PYXC01001673.1, forward strand.
TGCAGACCTCCAGCTGGCCTCCCCCCTCCCATGATCTTCTGGATGGACCCCTGTGAGTCACAGTGCAGTGTCCCTGTCATAAATACACAAACAAACAAACAAACACACAACAACAACAACCACAGGAGCCTGGACAGCAGAGTGTGAGAGCTAATCGGCTTGTTATGGGGACTGCTTAAACTGATTAAGTACAATTTAAGTACAATTAAAAAAATACATATGTTAAAAGTATCAAAGAGGATACAGGGATCTAAAAGAATGAAGAGCTATACTAGATAGCCTTCAGTGTTGGAGGCTTAAGTGTTCACACACTGGTCATTTTCCCTCCCAGATTTCCAGCGTCTCCCTCAGAACAGCCGTGTGTCTCAGGCATTAAACGGGGACCTGTACTTTTCCAACGTGCTGATGGAGGATGCACACAGTGACTACATCTGCTACGCCCGCTTTCCCTACACCCAAACCATTCAGCAGAAACAGCCCATCACTGTCAGGGTCCTGGACAGTGAGTATCGCCAACCACACTTTTCACTTTTACTGCTTTCATTAGCCCGCACCAGAGTTTCCTAAGGGGCAAGAAAAGTATTTCTCTTTCTCTCTCTCTCTCTCTATCCATCTATCTAAAGTGTTTAGCTTTCTCTCTCTCTCTCTCTCTCTCTCTCTCTCTCTATCTATCTATCTATCTATCTTTCTAAAGTGTTTAGCTTTCTCTCTCTCTCTCTCTCTCTCTCTATCTATCTATCTATCTATCTATCTATCTATCTATCTATCTATCTATCTATCTATCTATCTATCTATCTATCTATCTATCTTTCTAAAGTGTTTAGCTTTCTCTTACTCTCTCTCTCTCTCTCTGTCTATCCATCTATCTACTTTTTACTGTCCACCTCTGATGCTGGTGCACCCTAGTGATTGATTGGTTGCTTGATTGGTTGATTGGGTCATATTCATAAAATTTCAAACCTCAGCCTCAGGTGTGAGTCACTGTACCAGAGTTAGCCTCAGGTGTGAGTCACTGCACCAGAGTTAGCCTCAGGTGTGAGTCACTGCGCCAGAGTTAGCCTCAGGTGTGAGTCACTGCACCAGAGTTAGCCTCAGGTGTGAGTCACTGCACCAGAGTTAGCCTCAGGTGTGAGTCACTGTGCCAGAGTTAGCCCCAGGTGTGTGGTTAAGGAACTTAGCTAGCATGCTAATAGCCTGGAAATTGTGGGTTCGATTCCTGGTTGCCACCACTGTGCCCTTGAGCAAGGCACTTAACCCCCAGTGGCTCTAAGGGAGACTGGCTCTGAACTAAGTAACAGTTGACAAACGTAACTTGCTTTGGATAAAAGTGTCTGCTAAATGCATACATGTAATTGTAAATGTAATTTACATCTGCAGTCCTATAAGAATGTCCATACACGCTTTGAGATCACTTACTATATAGGCCAACATGCGATCTTTTTGTGCTCAACCATATCTGGAAATACAGACTGTGGGAATTTAATTGAATGTTGTACATTCCCACTCAACTTTCCATGAAGCAGATTTGTATCCTCTATACTACAATAGATTTGTACCCTCTATACTACTCCATTGTAGTGTAGTAGTATACTCATAGTATACTCATAGTATACTTATAGTTTACTCATAATGCTTTTTATTCAGGCACCAATTCTGTTCATGAAGCAGATGTGTGTCCTCTATACTACTCCAGATGTGTATCCTCTGTACTACTCCGGATGTATACTACTCCATATCTTCTTGCTCTTCTGTGTGTTGTTTGTGGTGTGCACACAGACATATCAGAGTGATTTTTAATTCAGGCACCAATTTTGTTGCCTATGTGTTGATCCAACACCGTCTGTGGCTGAGGCAGGTCTTAGGGGTACCACTCTGCTTGCTTTTGTCCACTTTTGCTTTCTTTGTTATGTTTTGGTCGTATCTCCAGGGGAATCTGCTGGGAAACAGGTTTTTTGTGGGATATCTGTATTTTGCTTTCTTCTCTAGTCCTGCATGCTCACCGAATGTTGTTGTATTTCAGTGGATGCAATGAATGAGACAGTCTTGGCATCTTTTGCCAATGAGACAGATTTGTTTGGTGGTGAGTGCTTGCACACCTATCCCAAGTGAACCCAACCCCCCCCATTTCTTTCCCTGCCATCACCATAGTTACCTCTAAGGCCTCAGGTGGAAATGTCAGACTCAGGAAGTGAACATTCTCTGTTGTGTGGAATCTAAGGATCTCTAAAGAATTCTTTAGAGATCACTGGTGGAATCCTAGATGTAGAATATCTACATCTGTGTAGATATTTGACCAAATTTCCCTCACGGGATCAAATGATTATAAATGATTTTTTATTATTATCCATGATGGAAAGTTACCTATTTACCCCTCTCTTGGAAAAGGAGGTGAATAGGATCAATAATCAGCTTCCTTGTTATTTGGGCTTAGCAAAACTGTCTGTCATGTCTGCTTCCTGAGTTCAAGATTTTCCACATTTGTTGGAAATCTTCCATTTCGGCCAACTGTGCCTCCAACATAAATAATATTTATTTATGAATGATAATGCATCGATCCCAACTTCACTAGTGTTGTGACATCCTAACTTCATTCACTAAAACCATCTTCATTCTCACTCCATTTTGAAGATATTAAATGCACCTCAGACTAATTTTATAATTCATCAAAAGTATTAGATTCCTAGAACATAAATCATAACATTAAATTGGAAATGGGACAAGTAATAGATTTGAGATGTTGCTGAAATGTCCTTTTTCAATTGATGTCCCTCAGACTTCTATCAGGTCTGCATCCCCTCTAAAGCACAGATACACTTGTGAATTTGCCTTTGCGTTCCAACACTGGCTCAGTGTTGACCTGCCAAAGACTCACAGTGTTATTAACTCCAAAAATCAACTCCAATAACACTTCAAATCAAATACAGATACACAAATACACAAATCAAACACCTCAAATACACACCCATCTTGCGCTCACCCCCTGGCTGAATCCTTCCACTCTCAATTGCATGTCTCTCTCTCTCTCTCTCTCTCTCTCTCTCTCTCTCTCTCTCTCTCTCTCTCTCTGAGAGTAGTGGAAGGACTCCTACCTCAGCCGCATCTGATATGACATCACAAAGAGAGGTTCACTTTTGTGCACAGACTCGGCCTCCAGAACAGCACTAAGAGAGCTGTAGTGAGTGACCTACTGTAGACACTACAGTAGATTATTTGCATACGACATGCCTGTATGTTTAAAGTCTACAACCAGGGCATAGTGGTAGTTGACTGAAGTGGAGTAGGCCAGTAGGTCATGGTCTATGGAGCTCTGGGAGGTACTGTAGCTGTGCATCACAGGGCGAGTTTTACTCAATTATTTAAAAAGAGTGAAAAATCTGAAAGGATGCGTTTAAAAAATATTTATTTAATCTTAGACTACTCCAGCATGTCTATGCATTCTCATGTTTGAGTAGTCCTCTGTCTAAGATGATATAAAACCTCCATCACTCCAAATCATTTTCTTACTGGCCTGGATTTTGCTCAGCGCTTATAAAGCATGGCTGAGGAGGTAAGTGCACTCCCACGGTGTAGGCAGAAGACACCTGTATTGCAGTGGGTGAAAAAGTTTCAAAGATTTTATTTATTTGCTTTTACAGAAAAAGTCTTTTTGTGTTTTTGGCAAGGTGTTCCACCCTTAGAGTTCAAAAATATGTGATAGTATTGCATTCAGGGCAGCTTTTTGTTTCATCAGCCTGTTTATGTCCATTATAAGCCTATGGAGGGTTTTATTTTAGGTTAATAGGAAAAAAAATAACCCATAGATATTTTTTGTATTTTTTTGTATTGCAGATTTTCTGAAATGTCATGTATGAATATGGAAATGAGGCAATAAGCACTAAGACAAGTCCCACCTTCTTCCACACCATGGACAATGCATAGTCCTTTGTAGTGTTTGCATTATACTGAAATTCATTGATTTTTAATGTAAATCCATGGGACTTTAATAGGCAGTGCATGCCAAAATTGTTTGTGTTAATGTTCAATTTCATATTAGCACAGTCAGACTTTTCACAAAAGGTTTGGGTGGAGAGGTGTGTAGAGTGTATGCAAATTATCACCCATTTCAGTGGATAATGGATAATCTACATGAATATACAAAGTATTTCAGGAAGCAGAAAACAGCAAGGGAAGTTTTGAGGGGATATCTGTTGATTCATATTTTTACCCAATTTATAATATATTTCTCCATAGGCATATAATGGACATGAAGAGGAAGATGACACACACATATCTACCACCAATGCAATGTTATCATTTATTTTATAACTCTAGGGTGGTACACCATTCCAAACATCACTATGTGCCTTACTGCCCTCAGATGGCACAGACCAGCCCTCCGGCTCCGGGACTAAAATGAGCTATTGCACATGCATTATACTTACATACATTAAGAAGGCTATGCAATAAAAGTATTGTTTGTAAGATAATACAAATTCAGCAAAATTGTATTAAAATAATATGAGTCTATCCTTATACTAGATCTTATACTATATTTTTATAATGTACTAAATCTAAAACTCCACCCTTTGTATCTGAAATGTATGTCCCCTCATCACCCCTGTCTTTTAAAAACCCTTCTTGAAATCCCATAGACTAGTCCTAAAATTGTTATTACACTAAAATACTACTATAGCTCTCATAGCTCTGTGTTGATTGTGATGTATTTTGAGTTTAATTTGTGCGACTGCATTTATACCCAGTAGTCCTAACATGCCTGAAACAGCCAAGAGGAAGAACTAATATTGACAGTATTTATAAGACTGAGAGCGTAACGTGTGGTTGTGATTGAGATTGTTCTTTACTGATAATTCTAGTGCCAAATGCCCAGTGCTGTAGATGCTGGACAGGTGGGTGCCCATGTCTGCCAGTCTGCACTGCAAACCTGTGCAGAACCTCAGTATAGAAAAGTCCAATTGTGGGGAAACTCTGAAAAACAATATTATCCTTGCTGCACTCATGTGACTGTGTGTCCCTGCCTGCCCCACAGATGGCGCTGTGGGGGAGAGGAAGCCCTCTTTCATGCTTCCCCCTGGCACTAGCAGCACCTCTATGGTCCTGAGAGGAGAGAACCTCCTGCTGGAGTGCATCGCCGATGGCCTGTGAGTGCTGCCCAGGTGTTAGCATCAGTATCATTAGCATTTATTTAGCAGGTCCATTATAATCTATGTATCTGGTAATTCACATTAGCATTAGCATTTATTTAGCAGGACTATTATAATCTATGTATATTGGTAAGTGACATCAGCATGAACAGTAATTTTGCATGTATATCATGAAGTAGAATATTATAGTGTGTTAACAGAACACTGGATAATAGGGAGTTTCTGATGGCTTGATGGTCTTGACCAATCAAGAGTGATGTAGCCCCTAGAAACTCCCAACAGCTCAGTTGCCAGTGAACACACGATTAGCTCAAATCTGCTACAACTGTGTATGTCCAGGCCTTAATGCACAAGCTCAGTGGAGAACAGTGCACCTCTGAGTGAGTGCAAAAGTGCAACCTTGTCTGAGGTGATCTTCTGTTTTCCTCTTTCTGTCTCTGTATGTGAATGATGTGACAGTCCCACTCCTGAGATCTCGTGGAGTAAAGTCAACGCTGAGCTCCCCCATGGACGTTTCTCCTTCCATAACTTCAGCAAGACTCTGCAGATCACCGAGGTGACGGAGGCCGACGCTGGCAACTACAAGTGCACGGCCAAGAACAGCCAGGGCCATGCCGACCATGTCATCACCGTGGAAGTAAAAGGTGTGTGTGTGTGAGTGTGTGTGTGTTGACTGTCTCCATTTCTCTATTTCTGTAGGAATGGAGAATCCCTTTCCACTGCAATGTTAAAGCTCAGATTCAGATGGAAAATAGTCTTAATCTTATTGCTGTGGTGAACATTCCAGTAGTAAAGGTCTTGTTATGAATGGCCCACGTCTTTGTTGAGTTGGAGAACTAACACGCTTATTTGTCCTGCTTTACGTCCTGAGTAGCCAAAGTGAAGATTTGCTCTTTTCTATTCAGTTGCCACTGTTTGTTATCTTGTTCTTGTCTGAATGGATTCCGGTTGACCTGCCTGATGTAGCCTCTGAGTTCTGGCTCTGATTCCCTCTCCGTGACCTACAGCTGCCCCCTTCTGGACCGGTGCTCCTCGGAACCTCATCCTGGCGCCCAAAGAGAGCGGCGTCCTGACGTGCCTCGCAGGGGGTAACCCCAAACCCACCATCACATGGTCTGTGAATGGGGTACCCATTCAAAGTGAGTGTGACTTGGAAACAACAACAACACGTCACTCAATGCAGGGCTTCTCATGGGACCCAGTTAATACGTTTAGGGCATAGTGAGAAACAATATGGTGGCTTTTCATGTAGAAGGCCTACCACTGTACATTGCAGTAATGATCGAGTGTATGGACCAAATGCAGGCTCTTTTACACATTTTTACAATCATTTGACTGTCTTCTTGAGGGTCACTAGAATAAAGTTGCCTTATCTTAGCTGAGATTGACAAATGCTACTATATCACCACGGCAACGACATTTAACCCTGTGGCTCCTCCTGGTACAGATGCCCCCAATGACACCAGTCGGGAGGTAAAGGGCGACACCATATTCCTGACTGGTGTGCAGACAGGATCCAGCGCCGTCTACCAGTGCAACGCCTCTAATGAGTTCGGCTACTTGATGGCCAACGCCTTTGTCAATGTCCTTGGTGAGTGCAGCTCAAGGTCATTTGGAGTTCTGATGTCTCCTCCAGCTTGTGTTTCATCTAGGGACCTACAGAATGGAGAGACAAAGAACAAACTCTGCCAAGAACTACACTTACACTTCTCATGCTTGAGTCATAGTTATTAGTTATGTCATTTGTGGAGTATTGACGCATTAGTGGTTTGTAGTTACGGTCTTGCTCTAAGTTGTTTAAATTGACAATATTTTTTTGTTTATCATTAAATATGCTTTGGTTGTGTGTTTGTATCATAGTGATAACATTCGTATGACACTGGAAATGACACAGCATAAGAAGATGGCTGTGAATCAAAGATTATATAGGATATGAAGATGGCTGTAAAATCAAAGACTATATAGGATATGAAGATGTCTGTGAATCAAAGATTATATAGGATATGAAGATGTCTGTGAATCAAAGATTATATAGGATATAAAGATGGCTGTGAATCAAAGATTATATAGGATATGAAGATGTCTGTGAATCTGTGAATCTGCCACTAGATTAAAAGTCATCTCTGCTCTCCCTCTATTCTCATCTTGACAGCGGAGCCCCCAAGGGTGCTCACCCCAGCCAATAACGTGTACCAGGTGATCACCAACAACCTTGCCTTACTCGACTGTGCCTCGTTTGGGTCTCCAATACCCACCATCACTTGGTATGTACCAGCCACTGCATCTGCTTTTTGCACACCTCTTTCTTATGCCAATGCTCTGTTGGTTAGGTCCAGTATCTGGGCTTTTGACCAATGATCTGTTGGTTAGGTCCAGTATCTGGGCTTTTGACCAATGATCTGTTGGTTAGGTCCAGTATCTGGGCTTTTGGCCAATGATCTGTTGGTTAGGTCCAGTATCTGGGCTTTTGGCCAATGATCTGTTGGTTAGGTCCAGTATCTAGGCGTTTGGCCAATGATCTGTTGGTTACGTCCAGTATCTGGGCTTTTGGTGGCCCAGTGCTGGCCCAGCTCTAGTTTCTGTACATGCTAACTACAGTGGATATCGTAATGAGCCCTGCTCCTGCTATGCCATTCCCTTTCTTTTGTGCCACGGGTCGTCTGTGTTTGGATGCCCTCCCCCCCGACCCCTCACTGACTCCACACTCAGCACTAGTCATTGTCCCCTGTGCCCATGTGTGTGTGTCCCAAACTCTCGTTGGCCATGATAATATCTAGACAACATAGTGTTGGGGCCTTTTGGGTGTTTCGTAACACTCAAAGGCATTTTTGGATGTCCTCACCTAAAAATATCCTGGGTTTCTGCAGAGGGATGATTGTGTTGCTGTGATTAACGTGCTCCAGGTGGCTCTGAGTCTGAATGCCCTATTGGATGACATCCATTTCCATACCTGTCCCACAGGTACAAGGACGGGCAGAACACTATACTAAGCGGAGATCTGTACGTGCTTCACACCAATGGTACTCTGGAGATCCACGTTGCTCAGCCTCAGCACAGTGGCATTTACACCTGCATTGCCACCAACTACCTGGGCAGCAAGGAGAACCGTGTCTCCCTGGAGGTCAAAGGTGAGGAGTGATGTGAACCCCTTCCACTGAGCATGTTCAATACAGCTCAGAGAAGGCTACATAAAGCAGACAAGAAGGGACAAAAGCCTCAAAGAGATCAAATGCATTAGACTGTGTGTATTCATTGATCACCATTGGCACAATGTTAATGACACAATAACCCAAACCGTGCTTGTGTGTATAATGGTCCAGTATATTGGCTGATATATAAACTGATATAGTTTGTATTTAGTCCAGTTCCACACAAGATAGGGAGGAGATCTAATTCAGCATCCACTACTGTGTGAGGACTGTTTTGAGACAGTATGTGTGTGTGTGTGTGTGTGTGTTGTTAGAGCCCACACGTATTGTGAAGCAGCCGAAGTATAAGGTGGTCCAGCGGAACAGAAATGCTGTATTCGAGTGCACAGTCAAACATGACAAGACCCTCAAGCCCACCATGGTCTGGCTCAAGGACGGAGGAGATTTACCTGATGATGACAGGTGTGTGTGGGTTTGTGTGTGTGTGAGAGAGAGGAGGAAAAGAGAGTGTATGTGAGTCTGTGTGTGTGCGTGTGTGTGTGTGTGCCTTTGTGTGTCTCAGCAGGTGTGAGTTTGTGCATGTTTATGTATTTGCAGATGCATGTGTGTTTGTGGGTGAAAGTGCGTGTGTGTGCATGCACATGTGTGTGTGCGTCTGTGTGTGTGTGTGTGTGTGTGTGTCTTTGTAGGTGTGAGTTTGTGGGTGTGAGTTTCTGCTGCGGAAGAAACCGGATCTTCCTTTCCAGATTTTGCTTGCTCAGCCTTCCACAGCTTGCCAGCGTCAGTGCCAGTGTCAGAGCACCGGGAGTGAGTGCCATGGACACACACTACTTTTCCATCCCCGACCAGCAGCACTCCTGCTGTCTCTACATCTGTGTGTCGACACTCAGAGGGTGTCCTCGGCACCCTGAGGCAATAGCTACACAACGTATCTGCACAATCTGTCCATTTTCCTGTAGTCTAAAAAACATCCTATGGAGTAAAATGTACACACTAGACTGAACTGTGAAATGCAATTGTAAATCTCTCGCCATGTCCCCGTCCTGTGAGCAGGTTTGTGATTGGTGAAGACTCCTTGACCATCTCTGATGTAACGGAGGCCGATGAGGGCAGGTACACCTGCATCGTAAACACCACCCTGGACCAGGACTCGGCCAGTGCCACGCTCACTGTAGTCGGTAGGTTTGCACACTGTCAGCAGGTGTAAACACTGCAGTTGGTAGAAGTAATCACAGCTGTGGGCAGGTTTACAGACTGCAGTTAGTGGAAGCAGATATATTTAGCAGCCATCTTTGGTGGAAGTTCCCAAGTGGAAAGGAGATGAATTATAATGTTTGTAGCAAGTATCTAAGTATTTAAGTATCTAAGTATCTAAGTGTCTAAGTATCTAAGTATCTAAGTATCTTAAGTGTTTAAGGAAATAATAGTTTGTCCTTTAACAAGCTTTTCTTACGTGTACTTGAAGTGTTGAATGAGCCTCTCTTACATGCATGTGAAGTGCTCTTTGTTTGTGTTCCTCCAAATATATTGTTCAATGCAATGACAACAAACTAGTGCATTAAAGTTTTTTTTTTGAGAGCTTAATCATACATTTTTGATGCCTTAAACAATTTAACTAAAGTGTCTCTAAAAGTGTCTTTAAAGAATATGGCAAAACACGTTGAGTGTGCTTAATGCCCACTGATTTTGAGTGCACTTGTTACTGCATGCCCACTGTGACTGCATTGTTCCAAAATAGTGCAGTCAGTACATCCAGAAGCACTTTAAAAGCACAATTCTGGACCCAAAGTACACTTCTGAAAAGTTTTCTGTATGTACACACTGTTGTGAAGAGCATGATAAATACTTGGGTGGTTGGTGGTGCTCGAATACATGTTTGGGATACATAAGCCAGGCGTGGTGAGTCTGTGGTTATTTTCAGTGCATGTGACTTGGGTCTGATTCCTTAGCCCAGCTCTTAGTCTTGCTTTTTTAAATAGTTTTCCTCACTGATAAAAGTGTCAACTATGTGAATAACTCTATGCTCCTTTGCCTTCTGTTTATGTGTTAAACAACATTGTGGTAACAGTGACTTTAGCTGTAAGTATTCTCATGGCTAATAACCCCTCCCACCTTACTGCTGCCCCACCCACCAGAGGCCACGCCCACCCCGGCCATCGTTTACGGTAAAGCCCCAGTGGCATCCTTCAGAGTTCCCTGTGTTGCCACCTGCCATGAGCCTGTTAAACCCTCCGCTGGATCTGTGTTTTATCAGGATTTCTCCTCCCCCCCTAACTTTTGTTTGTGATTTATTGTTTTTTCAAACATTGTGCTTGTGTTTTATTGTTTTTGTTTTTATTTTGGTTTTGTTGTTGTTTTCATACTTAACATTTGACAAAATGTACACATTTTAGACCTCCACTGAGAGACTGACCAGATGATGAGACAGTTTCCTGTACATAGATTGGCCCTAAGTCCTAGGCTACCAGTATAAGCTTTTTTCCATTGGAGAGTTATGGACCTTCCTATGAGCCTTGGACTAGGTTTCAGTCATGGATGGGAAACTGCCTTTATTCATTTTAAGAAACAAGCGTTTGTGTTTTATTTACATTTCAGTGACAACTCAGTGATGTTTTGTTGTGACTAATTTCCATCCAGCATGATCGTTTGGTGGTTGCCTATCTGACTTCCCCATTCATTTCTCCAGGTGTCCTCACTGGTGCATGCCTGTTCCCCTCATGTGATAGAATGGCACACACTGTGGTCTTTGGCTGGGGCTTACTGAGGTACTCAAGCTCCCTCTCTCTCTCTGTTGGTCCACAGAGGAACCAGATGCCCCCACGGACCTGGAGCTCACAGACCAGCTGGAGAGGAGCGTTCAGCTCACCTGGATCCCCGGAGACGAACACAACAGCCCCATCCAGAGTACGTCATTCATTCATTCATTCATTCATTCATTCATTCATTCATTCATTCATTTCTCCGGTCTTGTTCATCAGCAGTAATCCAAGTTACGGTACAGTTATGGTAATACAATGCATAGGATGCAAGCTTCTTGAGCGTTAGTGCCTATACTTAGTACACTACAAACTAGGGTTAAATGTTTGTTAGCTAATACTGCAAGGCTCTTTTTAACGTTATGTTAAAATAGAATACACTTCACAGTGAACCAATATCATATCACAGTGAACCACAGCATACCAGCAAATCACTAACACATTGTATGACGTTTTTATTTAATCATAGACAGTAATTGTGAATCCAACTTCAATCAACAAATAAAGAGTGTTTATCACAAAGCTTTTCAAACCAGCTTCTGTCTTTCTCTTCCTCTTCAGAGTTTCTTATTCAGTATGAGGACTCACTCCACAATAAGGGCACCTGGGTCAACATGACGGAGGTTCCCGGCACCAAGACCACGGCCCGTCTGGACCTGTCTCCCTATGTGTACTACTCTTTCAGGGTCCTGGCGCTGAATGATATGGGCTTTAGCGAACCCAGTGAGCCGTCTGAGCAGTACAGAACCAACCCAGCCAGTAAGCAGCCCCCATTTTTTCATTCAAACTGCGGTTAGTTCATTCCATCACCTCAGCATGCCTGTGTGGTCATTAAGCACGGCATTTAGCACCGTTTCTTTGTGTTGTCTTTTTATTGTTTATGGAGAAGCGTTTTTAACCCTTTAACCCTCATGAAGTGAAATACTTGGACCATTTACAGAGCCAGATGACAATCCATCAGATGTCCAAGGCTTTGGAACAGACCCAAAGAATCTAGTGATATCATGGAAGGTACAGCATTCCAGACACATACATAATACATGCTATACAGTGACACTGGAGAAATACCATATAAATACAACAGACACATAAATAATACATAATAAATAAATAAATGCTATATATACTGTGACACCAGAGATAATATATAATGTATATAAATGGTATTGCCAAGGATTATGTCACAAATTAACTGAAAAAAACTATTCAAAATTGCTTTGCACACATCTTGGAATGAAGACTTGGGTTATACATGATGTACAGAAATGTGATAAGGTCTGAATCCCAATGTCCTCCCTACCCTGAAGCCAGAACTCTCAAAGACTGGTATGAATCTTCCAATCAGTTCTAGTCAATACCAATACCAATAACAATCAATGCCAGTCAATTCCTGCCAGTTAAGTCTTTTAGTATTCATGGCTTTGTGGGGGCATTTGGTTTGGGACTTTGTGTACAGCATGTTGTAAGTTTGCAGCAGTCAGTGACACGATGGTCGTCGTAATGATTCTCCCTTGGACCATAGCCACTGACAGGTCTCCAGTCCAATGGGCCTGACTTGAAGTACCTGGTGAGCTGGAGGCAGAAGGATGTGGACCAGGAGTGGGCCACTGACACTGTGGCCAACGCCTCACAGTACGTGGTGCCTGAGACTCCCACCTTTGTACCCTATGAAATCAAGGTCCAGGCCATGAACCACTTTGGATCGGCCCCCGAACCTAAGACTGTGGTTGGATACTCTGGGGAAGACTGTGAGTGTCAGGGTTGGGTTTCTTTTTTCTCACTAGAGTTTCACAAGTCACTGTTCCAATGTTCACATTTTGAACTGTGTTCAAACACACATACACACACATACACACACACACACACACACACATGCATACACACATACACACACGTGGACTCACGCACACACATAATTTAAAAGGACTGAAAGAGTCTGTATGCGTGTATGTAGGTAGAGTTAAAAAGTTGGGCTTGTTGTATATATTTCATTCTAAGCATCTGTCACTCTCTCTCTGTTTGTCTGTCTGTCTGCCTGCCTGCCTGCCTGCCTGTCTGTCTGTCTGGTTCCATAGTACCCTCGGCAGCTCCAGCCAGTGTGAAGGCCGAGGCAGAAAACGACACCATCGCAGAGATCAGCTGGGACCCTGTCCCCATGGCAACAGTGCGTGGGAGACTGCAGGGCTATAAGGTAGGGGACTCAAGCTGAGGTTGATGGTAGCATACCAGTTTAGAGTTTCATCTCAGGATCATGTCTGGGGCCTAGAAAAACACATTTATGTTGTCATATTAATAAAATGTAACTGAATTGAACTGAACTGAATCGAGTTGAATTGAGTTGAACAGAACTTCACTTACCTTGATTTAACCTACATGAACTGAACTACAGACCATTTCAAGGTTCTATTTTGTGCCCAAACTATACCACATCAAGCAGCCTCATTGGGTGGTAAATGGAGACTCTGTGGGGACAGTTATGATGCAAATAATCAAACGTTCTATATGGAATTGACTTGAATTGAACTGAACTGAATTGAGTTGAACTGAACTTTACCCACTTTACCTTAACGTACATAAACTGAACCATATGGAATTGACTTGAATTAAACTGAACTGGACTGAGTTGAATTGATTTGCCTGTAACGGTCACCTGTCCCAGGTGTACTACTGGAGGGAGAAGAGCCTGCTGCAGGAGGACTCTAATCCTGAGGAGGTCCAGATGATGGTCTTCAGTGGCAACAAGACGGATGGCAAGGTTCCTGGTCTGCACCCCTACAGCCTCTACAACATCCAGATCAGGGTGTTCAACGGCAAGGGAGAGGGGCCACAAAGCGCCACGCAGACTTTTCAGACGCCCGAAGGAGGTGGGGAATGTAGATACAGGAAGAGAAACAAATATATAAAAAAACAAAGAAAATAAACAACAAACCCACCTAAACAAAACAAAGAACTGACAAACACTCCAATCCAAAGAATCAACAAACACATCAAACTGAAATGACAAGCCAATTTTGCTAAACCAAATAAATGAAAAACACACACAACCAAACCAATGAAACAACAAGCAAACAGCCAAAAACATTAAAAAAAACACAGAAACACCCAAACACCCCACAAGAGAGAAACATTCCTGTCGATAAACTTGATTCAGAACACTCAAACACCCCACAAGAGAGAAACATTCCCATCGATAAACTTGATTCAGAGCACTCAAACACCCCACAAGAGAGAAACATTCCCGTCGATAAACTTGATTCAGAACACAAAAACACCCCACAAGAGAGAAACATTCCCGTCGATAAACTTGATTCAGAACACCCAAACACCCCACAAGAGAGGAAGGTTCCCGTTGATTAACTTGATTGTCTCGTCACCTGCGTTCTTCCATTCCCACTCTTCAGTTCCTGGTCCTCCTGCCTTCCTGAAGGTCGTCGACCAAAGCCTGGACTCTGTGACCATGGAGTGGGCCCCGCCAGAGGAGAGGAACGGCCACCTGACGGGCTTCACACTCAGATATCAGCCTGGTAAGGCACTGATCAGGGCCACAGCAAGCTGACTTTGAATGTAATTGTGTCAATGATGTTTTTTTAGCTTTTGATTACTGCAGTACTAATAAGAAACAACTGGATTCAGATGTTAAGGCTACAGTTTTCTCTCTGTATTTTAACACATCATCATCTATTATCACCACCATCATCATCATCATTTTTCTCTTTCTTTCTCTCTCTCTCTCTCGCTGCTGTTTTTTTTCTATCTCTCTCTCTGCCTCTGCCTCTCTCTCTCCCCTCCTTTTCTCTCTCTGTCTGGCTCCTTCACGTTCCTAAGTGAACAACACAAGTGAGCTGGGCCCGATGGAGGAGATGACCCTGGCACCCAATGAGACAAAGGTGACCCTGCCCAACCTCAAGTTCAGCACCCGCTACAAGTTCTACATGAGCGCCAACACAATCAAGGGC
Source organism: Tenualosa ilisha (assembly GCA_015244755.2). NCBI lineage: Eukaryota > Metazoa > Chordata > Actinopteri > Clupeiformes > Clupeidae > Tenualosa > Tenualosa ilisha. The sequence continues at coordinate 431,209 of PYXC01001673.1, forward strand.
TCTGGCCCCACCACCACAGAGGAGGCCGTCACCATCATAGACACAGGTGAGGGGGGTGCTCAAGGTCTGTGGAAGTTGAGGTGACTAGACCTCTGAGGTAAAAATTGGGGACATTTTCCTGAATTTTTCTTGGGAATCGGGGGCACTCCTATTTCTGCCACTGAGATAAGCAGTGTTTTAGCTTCAAAAGTGGGTTTTCTTGTGTTTTACGGATAAAATACACACAAACCACCATAAACGGGGACTGTCCCCCCACCATAATCAGGGACATCAGGTCACCCTAGTGTAAGTTCCCAGTAGGTCTCCACCAACAGTGCTCTGGAATGAAGAAGCCTTTTGGATAAGAGGTGAAACGTCTTCAGATCTTAAAGAAAGAAATCCGCTTGCCTCCCTACTCAGCACATATGACTGACACTGAATCCTGACTGCAAGCATTAAGTTAAAGCTTGCAAAGTCCTGCAAAGTCCGATACTCGCCTGCAGTTAGGACTAGCTGTGAGGGCCTGTGGATGTTTCTAGAAGTTTAAGACTTCAGCGCTCCAGGCACATACTGGATATACTCAGCTGCCTCTTAACCAGATTGCTCAATCACGTCTTGATCTTTTACTTTCTGCGCTACATCTGTTACATAGGAAAAAAAATCTTAATCACTTGGTAATAGTTGTTTTTTTTTTGTAGAGGGTTACTATTTCTGTTCTTTCCTGTGATGTTATCACTGGGTGTCCTGTATGGTGTAATATTGAATAATTTTGGAAGCTCCTGTAGAATGATTGTGGAATAGATCTGTCCTTGCTGTGGAGCGGTTTGAGAATTGATTAGGGTCATGTCTGACGCATAATGTAGTATTTCTCACCATTTCTGCAGCCTGACTTTGGTGGAGTGTACCATGAAGAGACCCTTTGAAGTTCTGTACTACTCACATACTAGTGTCATTTTCCAGCAAGCAGGGTTGTCTGTTCTTAGACCCTGCAGTAGATTGCAGTACATGTATATTCAACCTTGAACACGTTTGTGCACTTGACCTTCCTATGGGAGTAACCCTGTACCCCTGATGGGCATATGAATCACAATGACAGTGGATTTTGTGAATGTATTTGAGAAAGGAGTTTGACCGAAAGCTGATTTGCTGGTAGTTGACTTGTGAAATAAGACTCATTCTGCCTTTGTGTGTACGTGTGTGTTGACGTGTGTGTGTGTGTGTGTGTGTGTGTCCTGTGTGTGTGTGTGTGTGTTTTCCTTTCTTCTCTCTTTCCCCACTGAAGCATTTATGAGTCCACCCACAGTAGGCGTGGGTCCAGGTAACGCCCTGAGCCACCTCTGGCCTGATTGACCTGCATGTCTCAGAGGCCGTCAGCGCTCAGAACAGCTCTTAGTTCCTAGTTCTCTCATCTCACCACAACAGAAAAAAGGTTCCTCCAAAGCATCTCCATGTAAAAACCCTTAAAGGTTCTACTTAGCACATTTCCCTATGAGAGAGGGCGTCCAAACAGCCACTGCAAGCACACAGTAAATGTGCGCATACGCACCAGTATCCATGCATATACGAGAGCAGGCAGGACATCAAACACTTCCATACACCCAGATTTTGGTATGTATGCAGACATTTACTGTGTGCAGATATTCCCAGACGCCCCTCTTCACGGCGTGAACAACCCCGTAGAATGTTTAAATTTACCCCAAGGGGTCCTATAAAGATACCATTTATACATTTCACAGAGCCCTTCGTGGAGAGCTCTAAGTAGAACATTTAATAGTTCCTGTATGGAGATATGTGAAGAACCCTTTTTTTTTTAAATGTGGCCCCATAGGTCAGCAGAGTTCTAGAACGTTTGCATCTGCATGTGTCTTCCCCTCAGTAAACCAGGAAATCCCATCCTCTGGATCTTCCATTCATGTCTCAGTGATATCGAGCTATTTCCAAAGAGAGAGAGACCTCAGGGTTGTGAACTGGTTGGAAACCTGTCAGTAAAATAGATCCTCCATCCCAATCCTTCGTTCTCAGATGCTTGGACCTTCCTATTTTTTATTTCTTTTTATTCATTTTTTTTTGCCATAGCTTGTTCAGATTTGATGACAAAGACATCATATACAGGGCTTAAAGTTTCCTAGCAGTGCGCCGGATTTCAGTCATGATCCAGGTGGTGTAAGACCAGAAAGCAATTCTGATCACCTCAGGTACAGAAATGATCTGTGCTTTAAGCCCTGCATATAAAGTAGTATAATTAGTATAACTGAATGCTTGTTTAATGCTGCATACTTCAGTAGTGTAAATGTAGAAATGATTCCTCTCTCAACCTGGCCTGCTCCCTCTCTATGATAAGGGAGGGTGCATGCCTCTAGCCTCTGGCTACACGAGTAAGGTTGCTGTGCATGGCATGCATGCATGAGGAAAGCTGACACTGAGCTCTCTTCCAGGGCTTTCTCTTAGCCTCTCTTTCTCTCTTTCTCTTAGCCTCTCTTTCTCTCTCTCTCTCTCTCTCACCTGTTACAGTCACACCCTTTTTCAGTCTCTACTGTTGTTTCCATTCTTCCTCTCTCATGGATGTACTCATTGTCTTTCACATTTCATTTCTTGTTGTTCATTTTGATTAATTGTTTCTGGCTTTACTATTCTCACTCTTTATATGTGTACTGTGTATATCAGATGATTCTTTTTATTATTGTTGTCTATTCTATATTATGTATTTATCATTATACTCTATCCTCGCTCTCTCTCTCTCTCTCTCTTCCATCCATCATTGTTCATATGTAACAGTGTAACTCTTTCTCATTCTATCTCTTGTGTTTTATGATCTACTCTCTCTCTTTCTCTCTCTCTCTCTGTTCCATCCATCATTGTTCATATGTAATAATGTAACTCTTTCTCATTCTATCTCTTGTGTTTTATGATCTACTTTCTTTCTTGCTACTCTTTCCTTTATTCCTCTCCTCTTGATTGCTTCTTCCCTTCTCTCTTTATACACCTGTTCCATCTCTCTCTCTATCTCTCTCCCTCTCTCTCTCTATCTTTCTCTCTCTCTCCCTTTCTCTCCCTCTGTCTCTCTCTCTCTGTCCCTCTCTCTCTCTCTCTCCTCAGCCACAGTTGTTCATATGTAATTGTTCTAACTGTGTTTGTCTGTCTGTGTGTGTCTCTGACTCTGTCCCATGTGAACTCTTTCCAGGCCTCACTGAGCCCCCCCACCCAACATCTCCCCCCACCCAGCCACCTCCACCCCTTTCTCCGGGTTACAAGGGTACTGACCTCACTCCCTTCCTCACACTCACTCCCCTCCTCCCCCTCTTCAACCACAACACACACACACACACACACACTCTAATCTTATGTCTGCAGCATGTAGGCTGTTAAGTTACGCAGTAAAACACTGACTCCACTGCAGCTAATGCATCATAGAGTGTATTACTACTGGTGCACTGCACTTTCTGTTCCAATAAGTCACTCATTAACGTTGAACGAGTTTAAATGTTTTTTAAAAGTTTAAATGTTTTGCGTATAGTAGGAAGCTGCTATTTATTATCTGCGGTCTTCCACATTCTTCCCTGAACACGTTTGTGCAAAATCAGCATTGAAGTGTTAAATTGCATGCTATTATACTGTAGCCTAGGTTTATCAAGAGCATGTGTGTGTGTCTTTACCCAGACCAAGAAATACAAATGGTTTAACAGAACAAGAATCAGTTTGCTTTGCCTTATGTCATTATGCTGTCAGCGTAGTTTGGGAAGCTGTATCTTTGTACACACTACAATGTAGCTGTATCTTTGTACACACTACTTGACCTGCCTTGACCTTTGACCCTTGGAGTGGCTGGTTTCATGTGTGCTTGTCTTCTGTAGCACGTCCCACTGGCCGGCCGTTCGGAAGGATAAACTCATCCGTGGAGCAAAGCAGAGCCAATATAAGTTGGGAGTACTGGGGTCCTGATAATGTTTTCGTGGAATATAAGCTAGAAAACAGTAAGACATGGCAAAGTACATTCATGAACAGCACTGGAGTCCCAGTTACGTAAACGAGCAGCTAGCTCACATATTGTGCATATAGTGTGTTCACAGGATACTGGGAAGTGGGGAGTTGCTGACTTCCCACTTCCCAGTATCCTGTGAATGCACTATTACTCTGTAAGAGCAGAGTACTTAGCTCACATACTGAAGCATTTTCTGTGTGCATACTCTCTAAGAGCAGGGTACTTAGCTATCTGTAGTTTTTCTAAATCTAGCCCAAGGGCATTTTAGTGCAGTATATTTGCTCTAAAGATTGCGAGATACAGAGCTAGTATGTTATCCTAGTATTCCTGACAATGTCTGACTGTGCAAATATTGTTTCCCGTCTATTCAACATTTGTAGGCATTTTTTCATGTCTGTACTTTTCACATAGTGCCTTAAAGGGATTATCTGGAGTGAACCAATCCTGTTGTGTCACGTTGCCGAGTGTCCTGTTGTGTCACGTTGCCGAGTGCTCTTGTTAGGTATGAGAATGACAGAGTGTGGTACAACATAGACCAAATAGCTAACAGCAGCCAACACTAACTGATGAGGGCAAAGAAGTTTTGTTTTCCAATGCCCCCATCTGTTAGCGTTAGCTGGCAGTTCGCAAATTTGGTCTACGTTGTACCAAATGCTGTCGTTCTCATACCTACCAAGAGCACTCGGCAGCGTGAAAGAAAAGGGATGTGGGCTGATTGACTGCGGATTTTTCCTTTCACACCATCGGCCACATAGCAGCAGTCTTAGACACTGATAGACATTTATTAATGTTCTTTAATTTTCACATACATTGAAACCGCTGGATTTAGCTACGTAGCAACAGTCTTAGGACACTGACAGCAGGTGTGCGTCCTCTCCCTCTAGGTAAGGACGCTTGGACTAAAGAGCTTGTAAACGGCACACAAACACACACCATAAAGGATCTAAAGGCGGGCATGTCGTATAGGGTGCGTGTGGTGGCTAAAGACCATTTGGACCAAACGCTGCACGCCACCGACGAGCTGTTGATTATGGTGCCAGGTGAGGCGGCATGCACTGGCTGCGGTACCGTAGTTGCCTCCCCTCTCCTCCCCTCCCTTCTAAGAGTCATTGATGTTCCTCATCATCCCATCTCGTTGCGTCAGGAGTCAGGAAGGGTGGAAATTGTGGGGAAAGTTTTATTTTCAAACTGTGGACGTGTCAGTGAAGTTAAACTCAAAAACTTAATCCCAATGCACGCCTTCCCCCTTAAACCCTGAGCCCTGAGCCCTGACCCCTCAAAGAGTTAACTGGCATGAACAGGCCTCATGATTAGCTAGCCTCATACACCAAATGCTTTCATATCCTTTCACTATGTGCAAAGCTTGTAGAACCCATCCTTTGGGATCCATTTGCTTCCTAGTGGGCAGATACTTCCTGCTTCAACCAATCACTGCTGTTTGGTCATGACATATGTTACGCACCAGAACACACCACTTAAGTTCAACATCTTCGCATTCAGGCCTCCCTCTGCCCACTAGGTGGAAACCTAAGCCTAGGGATAGATCCCTGACGCAGTGGTGTGGCTAAATGAGAAATGGGAGTGAAAGCGATAGGCAGTGCTAGCCTGACTATAAATAGACTAATTCATGCCAAGACTTTGAGGATTCAGGGCTTAAAGTAAGTAGGGACGTTGGGATTTAGCCACGATGGACTGTTTACATTCTGCATGACGTTTGCATGTTATGTTTTATGTTTTCGGTAGTTTGTTCCATTCATTTCTAATTACCTCATGTGTCCAGTCTAAAGAGAACATCACTTATGCTCGAGTGACATTGACCAGTATTGTTGAGCTCTTAAAGGGCATCAGTGATGTGGAAGAGGTGCATTTGTCAAAGGAATCAGACTCACGTGGAGTGTGTCATTGAAGTGGATTCATCATGGCTTGTGTTGCATGTTGCAGCATGATGTCTGACTTCCGTTTCAGCTTCCATTTGGTTTTTATTTCCATGTTTCCTGTGTTCATCTTGAAAGAGTTCTTCACTGTTAAAGTGGTTTTATGTGACAGTGTTGTATGTGTGTTGTAACCCTTCGGTCACACGTGACGGCGACTAGGTGATTTGAGCAGGCTACACTTGCAGCTGAGGAGGCGTTGCTACACTTCTAGTCTTCTAGTTGCTAGTCAATAAACAAGCAGTGATTCTGTGGTAGTTGGTTGCTAACTTGCTAATGCAAGTAAGTGGCTGGTAGATACCTCGTATATTTCCACAGATGTACAGCATTTCTCGTCTTGTTTCACAAAATACCAAATCATAAATTTCAAACGTTTTAGTTAAACACAGAAATAGCGTTCGTTGCGTTGATCAAAGAACAGTTTCAAAGTGCCTCATCACGCATGTCTTCTCTCAGATTGGCTATTATGGAAAAAATAGACAGCTTTTCTATTTTTTTCGCTGCCACTTGGCGATGTCTACTGTCATTGAAAATGAATGGTAGCTTGTCGTTATGTGTTTTTGTCGCCGTCTGACCAAGGGGTAAGTGTGCATGTATGCATGTAAGTGTGTGTGTGTGTGTGTGTTTACTTATTTTGTCTTTTGCGAGTTTCAATCCAGTACTGCAATTAAATAGGAGCAGACATTGATTTCTCATGCCTTTGTGTATGTGTGTGTGTGTGTGTGTGTGTGCGTGTGTATGTGTGTGTGTTTGTGTGTGTGCAGCAATGCCAAGCCAACAGGTGGACATAGCCACACAAGGGTGGTTTATCGGGCTCATGTGTGCCGTCGCTCTCCTCATCCTCGTCCTCCTCATCGTCTGCTTCATCAAGAGGAATAAAGGAGGAAAATACCCTGGTAATATATACACACACATACACACACACACATACACACATACACCTTACACCCCCCCATACTATACTATATTATATTATATTATATTATATTATACTATACTATACTATACTATACCCTATTCATCTACTCTTTCCTTCCCAGTGAAAGAGAAAGAGGACCAGCACCAGGACCCAGAGATCCAGCCCATGAAGGAGGACGATGGCACCTTTGGGGAGTACAGGTGGGTTTCACACATATATAGGCACCGGTGGGTTTCACACATATATAGACACAGGTGGGTTTCACACATATATAGACACAGGTCTGTTTCACACAAGTACACACACAGATGGGCTTCACACAAGTATAGACACAGATGGGCTTCACACAAGTATACACACAGATGGGCTTCACACAGGTAAAGACACAGATGGGCTTCACACAGGTAAAGACACAGGTGGGCTTCACACAGGTAAAGACACAGATTTGCTTCACACAGGTAAAGACACAGGTGGGGTCACATAAGGCATTGGCACAAGATGAGTCACTGTTTTTACTGACAGAAACAGGTGACAGACATAATATATGAATAACTGAATACTTAATATTCACTTTCAAATTCATAAAATTGCTAAATAGCAGAATATTAGCATCAAATTGTGTTTTATTTGATTGTTTAAAGAACAAAATGAAAAAGCTCTTCATCATGAACCATTGCAAATAGAAAAATAAAAAATAAAAATCTAAACATGAGTTCTGTGGACAGAAGCCTGAAAATGCAGGACAAAAAAGGAGAAAAATGTGAGAAAATGTTCTGCATCTTCCCTGATACAGGATAAGGGAACAGGAGACAGGAGACAGTTCCATTCAAAATTCCACTCCAGACCCGACAGGCAAGCAGGACCCATAACCTTCAACAAGTATTATCTTAGCGCTAACAAGACCCATAAGCTTCAACAAGTGTTATCTTAGCGCTAACAGGACCCATAACCTTCAACAAGTATTATCTTAGCGCTAACAGAATCCATAAGCTTCAACAAGTGTTATCTTAGCGCTAACAGGACCCATAACCTTAAACAAGTATTAGCTTTGCGCTAACAGGACCCATAACCTTCAACAAGTGTTATCTTAGCGCTAACAGGACCCATAACCTTCAACAAGTATTAGCTTTACGCTAACACCTATAGAAATATAAAGCAAATAATAAAGCAGAGTATCCACTCATTCACAACTTAGTGCACTGTAGTTACTCACTATATTGTGGTTATTCACTATTTACTTTTAGCATGTTAAACTCTACATTGTTGTTAAACAATTATTTCAAATGTGCTATGTAGTGAATGACTGGATGTTTTGAACACAGCTCGTAAGCGTAGGAGCTAATCAGCCCTGTTTGGCCTGATACAAGTCGAATGTTGGCCACATCAGCTTGCTGTTTTGTAACTGCCTAAACTACTCCATTAAACATTTAAAAACTTACCTGAAACAGCCAGTAAGGTTATATCAAGAGCTTTGCAGCAAACACATCATTTAATTTGCAAAGATTGAATTTTTCTTATCAGCTTATGTCACTGTGTGGCTTTATTAATATTCATCCCAGTTCTTCTTAACGGAATGCGGTGCCCTTGTTTCTTCATAAGCCGGCCAATTTCATGCTTCTTAGCCAGAGGCCTCCCTCCATTAATGGTGTAGAAAAAGCTTTGAGAATGCTAAGAGGGAGAAAATCAATATGGTGAAAGCAGTGAGCATTAACGCATTTCAAAGCTGTTATTCCATTAAAAGTTCAAATGATCCCAAAGAGTAAGACAAAAGCAGGTTAGGTAAGGGTATGTGTGACACTGCAGGCTAAATGGCCATGTGGTCGGTGTGTGTTTTGTGGAGCCTTATGCGGTCACGCAGGTGGTACTCTTACTCTGGGGTCCGTTTCCCAAAGTTGGTTAGCAACTTGCTTGCATGGTTAGCAGTTATGCTGACCAAGAACCAGAACCTCGGTTCTGTCTGGGTGCTTCAGTTACTCTCTGACCTCTGACCAGACATCGTAATTTGACTGCATGCCAGATTATGCTCCAAGCAGACAGTGTATCTGAGCTGTATCTGAGTTAAAAGAGAAATTCGCTGCGAATCAGCCCATAGCGCTGTTGATCAAGGTCACCGTGTGCTGTTGGGTGGAAAGAGAATGCTAACATTTGATACGACATGGACCGAGTCATAAACTGGCAGCTTCCCCTAACTGAATGGGGGCACAGGAACTTACTTTTAGTTGGTTCCCATGTGACATTATGCTCACTCATGCAGTTGTAGAAACTTTCCTGCATTATACGCAGTTTACAGCCTTGTGTGCCCTGCTACCACCTGACTGAAGTCACAGATGCAGTATCCAGTAAGACTGCGTCTGATTGGCTGCACAGCTGCAGTGTGCAGTAAGTTTACGTTTGATTGGTTGTGCAGCTCTGTTGTACTGAAACACTGCATTTGATTATCAAACAGTTCCAGTTTGATGTAAAAGGTGTTTGATTGGTTGCACAGCTCCACTGTGCAGTAAGAGTGCATTTGATTGGTCTGCCCCCCTTGTGCTTCTCTATTGGGGGAGTTTAGGTCACTGGACAGGTAAGAAGGGACCGCCTGCTCATGCATGTGACGCACGTCCTTTGGAGGCTTGTGTGACTACTGAGACGACAAACTACAGGCTGTCTTTGGTTTGCCACACATGTCTTTGGTTTGCCACACATGGAGTGATTGATCCAACACAGCGCCTGGATGACGGTGGACTCCGGTCCTCTGTTCTCTAGGCAGAGAATAAGACTACTTAGCATCTGGCTTGACAGGACCTCTTCTGACCTGCACTCCCCAGAACCCCCCTGCTTTTTTTAGTTGTCTTTTAGTGGTCGATTTTTCTGCATAAGGTTTGGCTTTGCATTGTGTTTCTCGCTCCATCTCTAAAGTGCCTCTACTGACTTCAACCACTGACTTCAAACAAACTACTGACTTCAAACACAGCTCTGTAAAGTTTGAACGTTTGTCTGAAAGACTGAAGCGGGCGACTGAAATAAACCCGTCTGTCTAACAGCGCTCTGGACTCCTTCAGGTATACTGTACTATGTCACTCAGCACACAGCCTTGACCTCATGTCCCTAAGAAGTAACAGGCATCTCCTCTGCATCGAGGTTGGATTCAGACCATGCATTTTGACCCCTCTAACCCCCCAGCCAACTGTAAGCATGCCCTGGAAGTAGATGGCATATGACTTGACCCTCAGTGAATGGTTTATGGGGGGGGCACACTGTTTGGGGCAGTTGAGCACAGCGGGACTGGATGAGTCCACACTAACTTGCTTTGTCTAACTAACAGTGCTCTGGTCTTCCATTCTTTTCTCTTCACTTTGTTTATTCTGTATTTCTCTTTCTCTCTGTATTTTACCCTCTTTCAACCTCTCATTTCTCTCATCCCTTATCTCTTTACTGAATCCCTCTTTGTCTCTTCATTTTTTCCTTTTGTTCTTTCTTTCTGTTACACCCTTCACATCTCCTGCCTCACATTTCTTGTATTTTCTCTGTTTTGGTCCCTCTCTCTCTCTATTTGCTATCTCTCCCTCTCTCCCCCCTCTATCTCTCTTTCTGACCCCGTCTCTCTATCTCTTTCTCTGTCTGCCCCCTCTCTATCTATTTCTTTTGCTCTCTTCTGTCTTTCCCTCTGTCTTCTCTCTGTTTCTGTTTTGTTCTCTCTCTCTCTCTGCCCCTCTCCCTCTGTCTATCTTTTTCTGCCCCCCCTCCTCTCTCTCCCTGTGTCTTTCTCTTTCTGCCTCCCCCCTCCTCTCTCTCTCTCTATCTGTCTTGCTCTCCTCCCTCTTTCCCCCTCTCAGTGACACTGAGGACCACAAGCCACTGAAAGGCAGCCGGACGCCATCCAACGGCACAGTGAAGAAGGACGACAGTGACGACAGCCTGGTGGACTACGGGGAGGGCGGCGAGGGCCAGTTCAACGAGGACGGCTCCTTCATCGGCCAGTACAGCGGCAAGAAGGAGAAGGACACGGCCGAAGGCAACGAGAGCTCTGAAGCTCCCTCGCCCGTCAACGCCATGAACTCGTTTGTCTGAGAACACCAGGACAACAAACAAACAAACAAACAGGAGTCATATGATTGGACTCTATCTGGACATTGCACACACACACACACACACACACACATACACACAAATAGAAGTATACAAATATGTGGTCATTGACATGGGAGAGGAAAAAGGAGAATTGGAAAAATGTCCTCTCTCTTTCTTACACACACACACACACAACACTGATACACTTCATTTTCGCCAGGCTGTCCCATTGCCCTTGTCATGAACTCTTTTGTGTGACCTGACGCATGTAGAGAGAGACATGGCACTTTATCTCTTCATGCATTAACATGATAACACACACACACACACACACACACGCAGACATTTTCATCTCTACCAGACTGTCCCATCACACTGTGAATTCCTCCCCCTTCCCCCTCACCACATCTCACACACACACACACACACACACACACACACCTGCGTGCACACACACGCAAAACGCAAACCCCAAACCCCCCCCATAGGCCTCCCACAGTGACTGCGAAAGGCAGAGGTGATGAGGAAGACAGCAATAGGTGATGAAGAGCAGGAATGAAGGGAAACCTTCAGACTGCCAATGTTTGTCCCAGTCTGCAGAGTTCAATGGGACAGGAAGTTTCTACATTGTTTTTATCTTTTTACAAGCATACAAATATAGAGATGAGAAGATATATATGAGATATTAATATATAAATATATGAGCTATATATTTTTCACCACATGAATCATTGGTAGACAACTAGCGGCACGCTAACATATTCACCATCCTTTAGCTTCAGAGGCTGTTTTCAGTTCCCCAGTCACTTGGGCATTCAGAGGTAGCGATGCACATAACCACCATGAACCTTCCTGCAGACTCACTCACGCACTTGACTGTTCGTACAACACGTCTGCAAACACAGATTATGCCGTTCTGGGTTTCATCATCATCATCATCAACATCATCATCGTCAACAAAATCAGTAACAGTAATGAGGACAAGCTAGCGGCGCTAAAGCAGTATTAGATCCTGTATTAATCAAAGGAAAAAAAAAAGAAAAAAAGAAAAACAACTCCGATGTCTTTGTGGACATTGTTATAAAAATGTGTGACTCAGTGTAAAAGCTATTAGGAATATTACTATTATTATGTCTTATTTTGCAAGACAAAGAGCCCTCTGTATATATCTCTACTGTAACGTTCAGAGAGCGAATCTATCGGCAGGACATCAGGGACAAAGTTGCTCTCTGGACCAGTCCCGGCCCGGATGTGGCCCGCAACTGCCAGATCTGGCATGGGCCCTTCTGGCAAACATAAGAGGCAGATCTGGTTCAGTGATCTACTACAGCATGGGATTGCTCCGTGTTTCAGTCCCTGAAGACAGTGCTAAATATAACACACACACACACACACACACACACACACAACCACACCGTCACTAAAACACAGAAACACACAGCAAACTCTAAATGACACCCCTGCATTTTCTGTTCTCTCCCAAATGTAGCCTTTGATGGGTTTTGGTTGATGATGTGTTTTGTGTTCGGTCCACTCTTTTGTTGTTGTGTGTTTTGTTTGGTTTCGTTTAGTTTGGTTTGGTTTGCTGTTACTTTGGAAGTGTTTGTTTATTTTGCTCTCAGACTGTGGACATCCTATTGCACTCCTCAAGCAGAGGGAACCCAGATAGAAGCTTGTTCTGGTCTGGATTCGGCCCGGGTTCAAACCAGATCTAGAGAGGATGTGTTTCACGCCCAGCTGCACTCTGGGAAGAGAGGAAATAAGGATTTGAGATTCTCTTGGCGAGAAGCAGTCATCATGGTTTTCTTCTCGCATTCTCACACACACAAACACACACACACACACATGCATAAGCACACACGCAGGCACACACACACACACACACACACCACATACATTCACACACAGGCTCACAGTAACCCATATCCCATCCTCTCTGGTTCATACACACACACACACTCTATCTCTCTCTCTCCCTCTCTCTCTCTCTCACACACACACACACACACACACGTACACAAACACACTCCATCTCTCTCTCTCTCTCTCATACACACATACACAAACACACACCATCTCTTCCTCTCGCTCTCTTTCTCTTTCTCTCTCACACACATACATCACCTCTTTCTTCTCTCTTTCTCTCTCTCTTCCTCTCCCTCTCTCTTTCTCACACACGCACACACATACACACATAACCTTACCCAGCCTTCACATAGCCTGTGAAAAAGAAAGAACTGAACACATGAACATGCATTCACACCACAGATGTGTTTAGAAGCAGTCTATTACTGTTGGGGCCTCCATAGGCCCCACTGCATGGTAACCAGTGCCTTTGTAGAGAGCAGCGTTCTACGCTCAATCATTCAGACACTCTCTTCTCCCATGTCTCACCTCCCCTTGTGGCCATCTAATGTATTACACACACTCTCTCTCTCTCTCTCTCTCTCTCTCTCACACACACACACACACATTCACATATATACATAAACACACTCACACGCACATATATACATACACACACACTCACTCACACAAACACACATATGCAGACATTAAAAAACAGCAAAGGAGAGATTCACCATCCATCTCAGACACAGTGAAAGAGATTCACCACATTCACGTACCATTCAGAGACTCGTGTTTGTCACCCAGCCAGCCTGCAGGCAGAACCGAGCGGGCTCTCATCTCAAGCCCTCATTGGCTGCATTATGCAGAGGGGGAGGGGCTGCTTCTTTTCTACCAAGCAGCTGCAACTACTGCCATTCTGACAGGTGAACTGCCATTGGACCCAGCCGCCACAGGTGGCGCTATAGAACAGGCTCCAGGGGACTGCAAGGAGGTCTGGGTGTGAACCGGTAGCGTGATTAACAGCGAAAGGGGGGGGGGGGGATGAGATGCAAGAGAACATGGGTGAGGGAGGGGTCATATATAACAAAGTGGAATGTCGGAAAACAAAAAATAGCAGTTACCTATAGGTTAGGTTAGACAAACTCAGTGTAAACATTAATGTGTAGGTTGTTTTATTTCTCCTCACAGAGAGCCATGCTTTCTTTTCTTCTTGGACCATGGCAATGCATGTTTATGAGTATTGTAAGCATCGGAGTCAAGCACTCAGTTGTAGTTTTCAGTCCAACACAGACATGATTGATTGAGGTGTGTGTGTGTGTTAGAGTGTGTGTCTGTCTGTATCTGTGCCAGTGTGTGTCTGTATGATGATGCAAGAATGAAGAATGTGGTGTGGTGTGTGTGTGTAGTTTTTTTCCAAGACGACTGTATGCGTATGTACGTTCAGTTGTCTCGGTGGGGTTGTACTCTGACTGCAGAAGCCCCAGATTTTCTTGATTTGGCTTGTCATGACTTGCATCAAGTTTTTTTTTTTTTTTTTCTTTTCTCTTTTAGTTTGGAGTTGTCTGGCTTTATACGTATAGTCTAGATAGTTTGTTGCTTTGTAAATATAACCTTATTAATTCAAGACGTGATGTCATGCCAGAAAGAGAGAGAGAGAAAGAGACAACTTGAGGAGGCTTAACCTGCAACTAAACATGTGAAAGACACACAGATAGAAAGACTTTAAAATGCAAATTTCAAGTGTTTTCTTTACACCACTGTGCATCTTTGCCACTGTGTAAGAATTCGGAAGTGGAGGGCAGCCAGTACCGACCCGAGTCTGGTTTCCATCTGGCCTAGATATTGTGAGTCCAGCTTAGGTGTGAACTGGTTTTGGTCTCGATTTGGAGGCTCTTCTCTTACCGTGCGTTGTGCTGTGCGTTAAACCTGCTCCTACACTGGATCTACTTTGGAAGTTGTTTATTTGCTGTAAAACACATTGTTTTATACTGTCACAGAGAAAAAACAAACTTGTGCATCATATTTTTCCTCTGCTCACATGTGTGGGTCCGTGGGGGACATGAGTTGGGCTCCGTGGGGGACATAAGTTGGGCTTCATGTCTCTCGTTGTCTGTCTGTCTCCAGCGGGTCACACACTTCTTTGTGTTCCTGCGAATGAGAAACCTAAAGAACACGTCACACAGAAAACAAGAAGACCTGCAGATACTATCGCACTGTTTGGCTGCCGTAGTAACGGTACTGCATATTCTTTTTCAAAATAAAAGCTTTTCTTTTTCTTTTCTTTTCCTTTCTTTTTTGTGAATGGTGTTCAATGGTAGGACATAACATATGACATGCTATGATATGATATGATACAAACCTGGTGAAAATGAACTAGCTACATGAAGCAAAGCATGAGAGACTGTCAAATGGTTTTACTCTATGATATTATTGCAAAATATTTTGTATTTTAAAAGAGAAAAAATAAATGTTGGTTTCAGGATTTCACAAACAAACTTTTCTCATTCTTTTTTGGGCTCCTTACAGCAGTTTTGTCATAGTTTTGGGGGGGTCATAGAATGTTACTTTGTTGTTTTACACACTGCTATGGCGATATGTGATATTCTGAGCTGATGTCATATCCACATCCAAGTTAGTATGAAGACAGATGTGTAGGTTTGCGTCCAGAATGAAAAGCAAGGCTAATCAAGTCTTTTCGAAGTAACATCTTTAATGCAGACGCAGACAGCAGAGCAGATGCTTACAGCAAGCAGAGTGAGTGCTAATTTATGCTCCTAGTGTGGCATGACATGGCTGAAGTGCCCTTGAGCAAGCACTAACCTGCTATAGCGGGCAGCCGCTGCTCCAGGTTAGTGTTATTCACTTCACTGTGTGTGTGTGTTTCACTATTCAAATTGTGTTAATTCAGAGACTAATTCTCTGGGACCAAAGTTGGAGATTATTATTAGTGACTCTGAGTGGCATTACAGAGCACAACATTTTGAGCAGCCAGCCACCCTGTCAGTAGGCTATGTTGTGGGGTAGCGCTGATGTGGACCACTAGCCTAATGTTTGTGCCACGGAATGACATTAGCTTTAAAATGAGACACCAGTGCTGAAGCTCTGTAGGCTGTTTCCCTCCATGACTCTAACTTATGAAAGTAAATTGATGTCGGTAATTGAGTTGTTTAGTTTGACTCCACATAGCATGACACCTCAGTTGTATAATGACAGTTCCTACACATGAACTCGAGCATTGAGAACA
Organism: Tenualosa ilisha; assembly: GCA_015244755.2. NCBI lineage: Eukaryota > Metazoa > Chordata > Actinopteri > Clupeiformes > Clupeidae > Tenualosa > Tenualosa ilisha. The sequence continues at coordinate 447,165 of PYXC01001673.1, forward strand.
CTGTGGGTGTACACAGAGCTTATCAACCCTACATAAACAGTCTATTTAATATACTCTGTAAATCAAGTTAATGTGTAGGGACTAGCGCAATGGCCAAACTGTCTTCCTATATCGAAACTTCCTCATGTTTTAAAAATAGAGATTTGAACGTGTCTGGACAGATAGCACTGGTCCACACATCGCAGGCAACTGCCAAGGCCCTAAGGACTGATGATAATATTGACCTGTCAAAATTTCTTGACAACATGTGATAATAAATTTTGTCCTGGCAACTGCTAATGATGTTTTGAGAGGACCAATAGCCAACCACTGGAGTCACAGCTTGCTTAGGGAATACTGCAAGGTTGGGTGGGGATGGGTGTGGGGGGGAGGGTGAACAGCATTCAACCCCTTTTGCTTCCCTTGAAAATGACCCTGGCTCACTAAAGGCCATCTGGCTGTCAGTGCAAACTGCCTTTCAAAAGTTTGGGTCGCGCCCAAACAGCCTAATTACAGCTTTAGCGTCAGCGTCTCACTTTAAGGTTTAGACTTTTCACTTCGCTCAGCGTCTCACTTTAAGGTTTAGACTTTTCACTTCGCTCAGCGTCTCACTTTAAGGTTTAGACTTTTCACTTTGCTCAGCGTCTCACTTTAAGGTTTAGACTTTTCACTTCGCTCAGCGTTTCACTTTAAGGTTTAGACTTTTCACTTCGCTCAGCGTTTCACTTTAAGGTTTAGACTTTTCACTTCGCTCAGCGTTTCACTTTAAGGTTTAGACTTTTCACTTCGCTCAGCTATTAAGTCAGGGCCGACATTTACAAAAAATGAATGTGTCATGGGAAGACACAGCTGCCTATAAGAGTAAGGAGTGACTGTGTCTGTGTGTAGAGTAGACTTGCATATGAGACAGGGGAAGAGTAAGGAGTGACTGTGTCTGTGTGTAGAGTAGACTTGCATATGAGACAGGGGAAGAGTAAGGAGTGACTGTGTCTGTGTGTAGAGTAGACTTGCATATGAGACAGGGGAAGAGTAAGGAGTGACTGTGTCTGTGTGCAGAGTAGACTTGCATAAAAAGCATCACACCATACAGCATGCAGCTCATCAGATCAATAAAATCAAATAAAAAAAACGATGATGGGTGAAGTTTTCAAACAAAACAAGTTATTAGATTCTTTCATATTGCTCCCTAGAATGTATGCCTCTAAACCTTTTTTTTCTCTGTCACACACACACATTCACACACACACACACACACACACACACACACACACACACACACACACACATATAAACTGCTTTGTCATGTCCTAGGGGGATTTATTTCTCTACCCATAATTCCCCTCTGCTGGAATCTGTCGTTCGGCCCCTTATCCTTTTTTCCAGTTTTATCTGATTTGACGTTAGGGACTGGTCTGAACAGCTTCGTCACGTGCTGCGGTGACACACATTGCCTTTTAGCGCCTCCTAGTGGACTTCAATGTTTTTGTGGCTCTTTTTTTCTGGTTTCAATTGAAATGCCTACCCTCCACCCACTCAAAGATTAATTTCACATGAGGATTTGGAGGACCTCTTTCTCTCTCTACCTCTCTCTCTGTATTTTAATATGTGTGTGTGTGTGCGTGTGTACAATGGCACCATGTAGTTTACGTTGGGGGATCTGGCAGTAGTTTTAATGGTTTTAATGTAAAATCATTCTCAGCAAGACTTATTTTAGCGCACAGTAGGCCTACTACATTTGTGAGCAACACCATTTTAACTGTCAACCACAGATTACCCATCCCCATTTAATGCCCTACATACACTTAGCATTGAAAATACTGTTTCAGGAGGTTATGTTTAGCGGTGAACCTTTATGGTAATATCTGCGTGTTTTTTCTATTTTAACTTCTTTTATGTGCAGTTGTACATCAGCAATACTCCGTTGTTAAATTTCATACCATGACGAGACGATGATCTTGAGTTCCGAGCCATTTGTGACTGTTTTCGCGTGACTTTAAACGGCGTTTCTGGCAGACCACCGGCTTAACTGCAGGTTGATGCTGTGGTGGTACCCGCGTGCAGAGCACTGATGGCATCTTCTTCATCCAATAGTCTCTCTGTCTGCGCTCTCCTCCGCTCATGCCATTCATTCGCTCTCGTCCAATAGAAAGGTGCAGCCGGACCGGTGGATCCCCGGGCTTGGTTGTGGAACTATGCGGTTCTGATCCAGGTGTTTTTTGGTGGGAGTGTTGACAGAATTTTCATAACAAATTTCAGGTAAGACTGCCGCCCGCTCTGCCCCTCATATTCCGTTTCTTTGGCTATTTTGAGGAATACAATAGCTACTTTTTCTAAGTAGCCTCGGAGTTTTTCCCTCTCTCGCCACGCCGTCTGACAGAGGAGCACCGGATCTGTCCCGGGTACCGCAATGCAGAACAGTGAATTATTGGATAATCCGAAGTCGGTAACGGAGTTGCTCGGTCATGGCTGATGTCACATAGACAGGTTACTTTGGGTCATTTTGGAGACGTGTGTGCACATTTTGGAACATACAACAGCGCCCGCACGTTTTCCAAAACATAATGAAGCCGTTACTGGAGGACTTGTCACGGTGAAGTATGATCTTGGGCGATATGAGTAATTTAAACTGATCTGCTGTCTTTGAATTATATATAAATATACAAGACAAAACTCACGCACGTATGTCAATGTCATTTGCCTGTGCAAGGTGAAGTGGGCAGGCCTGCCGTTTCGTTGTGGGTGGGACAGGTTATTTTGGGGTGACTTCAGAGCTTTTTGTTGTATCGAATGGGATCTGCTTGGCGAGCGCTGGCGCACATTTCTATGTGACATCAAACATGGAAGGTGCTTGTTCATTGCAATTTGATATTGAGAGAGGACATAGTTTTAACAACAGCCCCGTTACACCTTATTGCAGGTCCGCAACATATCTAGTTTGCTGCAGAGCCTGGATGTAATTTGAGGGAAGGCACTGTTGCTGAGACTGTGATATTTGTGCGCTTTATCGTACATTTTCACAACTTCAGCAAACATCCACACCCATACAGAGGCGCAGGCACACACGCACGCACGTACGCACACGCAAACACACACACTGTCAGTCAGCTTAAAACAAAACACTGACCTAAATCTTCTGCCAGTGGTCAAAGGGGAAGCCACATCCCCCTGACTGGAATGAGATTACTGGCAACGCTCGAGATTACTGGCAACACTGCTGCTTCACACACACAGATACACACACACACACACACACACACCACACACACACACACACACTGCTTCACTCACGCCCAGATAAATTGATCATAGAGGATATGGGACATAATGCCCCTTGGTTGCATCTGTTCATGTCCAGCCAGAGATGGAGAAGCACAAGCAGACATTTTAGTGTCTTGTGCTGTGTGTGTGTGTGTGTGTTATGACTGGTGGCATGGTCACCAAGTGTCCTAGCCAACTTTGTCAATCAGTCAGTCACCGTGTACACAGCAACAGGCCAGAACCAGATAGGGTGCATCTATTGATTGGTTCTGTCTAGATGACAGAGTTGGGACAAATTACTGTAAACTAAGATGGAGTTGACATTGAATTTGGGGACAGTATCCTTGGGACAATATATCTTGGACAATATTCTGTCCTTGGCTATTTGCAATCAGGGACATTTCCATGGGTCTCAGGAGAAATGTATGGAATGGTTTATGGTATTTGTGTATGTGTGTCTGTTTATGAAATTGTTTATGGTATATTCATGTGTGTGTGTGTGTGTGTGTGTGTGTGTGTGTGTGTGTGTGTGTGTGTGTGTGTGTGTGTGTGCAGACCTATACATAAGCATTATCAGCATCACAGTCTGGGGCAGTTCTCTCTCTGTCAGCTCAAGTCTGTTGCTATGGGGAAGGAGAGCTGAGTAGCTGCTGGCTCTGTTGGTTCTGATGGGTGTGAGAAATGCACAATCAGCCATCTGAAGCCTGAGGCACACACACACACACACACACACACACACACACACAGTACTGTATTCATTAGAGGCTATAATAGGCTGCGCATGGTCTGCTTGTGAGCTTGCCTGTTTGTCTCACTCTCTCTCTCTGCCTCATTTTGCATGTCTGTCTCACTCTCTCTGCCTTGCCTGTCTGTCTTTCTATGTGTCCCTGTGTCCATAGGCTGAGTGGCAGACTGATGGAGAGCTATGATGATGGAGCTCTCTCTCTCTCTGTCTGTCTCCCTCTCTCTCTCTCTCTCTCTCTCTCTCTTTCTGGTCATTTCTGTTGAGGTGTTGAGGACCATTAAGGTCAAAATTGTGATTTAATAAATGAGAGCTTGTGATCAGCTCTTGCCGATAGCAAAAGGATATGAATATATTCTTCATGATAGAGAGTTATTCATGAAACAATATTGTTTGGGCTCCCCTGTCTAGCTGGTGAAGTGTCTCTGAGGCCCATGTGGTTCTAATCCCTCGTTATCTCCCCATCTGTTTCTCTCGACCACCACTGCTGTGTCCCCCTCTCCAGGTCCTGCTCTCGTCTCTTTCTCTTTAATATCTGATGTTGAGTGCACAGAAGGGAGGGGTTGCGTGGGGAATGGATGCCCACATGCGGGCCCACACACACACACACGCACACACACACACACGCACATTCATTTGGGAATGCAAAGGAAGCAGGGTGCTGTGGTATTGCATAGGTAGGTGTTTCTGTATCATCAGTAGGCTGATGAGTCCTTACTTGTCCTGAAAAGCCTACAAAGTCTGCACAGCCTCTCTATCTGCATCTCTTGAGATAGAATGCATCCTTGTGTGTGTGTGTGTGTGTGTGTGTGTGTCCATGTCCATGTGTGTGATCTCCCATGATCTGCCCTGCAGCATGTGCAACCACGTGTGAGGATGCTTGTGCCGCAGTGCTCTCTCTCTCTCTCTCTCTCTCTCTCTCTCTCTCTCTCTCTCTCTTTCTCTCTTTCACTCACTCTGTGTGCATATGTGTGTATGTGTACTGTTGATGTGTTGAAGGCACATATCTACACAATTGCACAGTGCACACACAGGTAACACACCTACACACATGTGCGCGCACACACACACCACACACACACACACACACAGACACAGACACACATATCTCTCCTGCATGACCATATATGGCGTCCTGTGCTGAGTCAGAGGTCTAAATGATTTATATGACAGGCTTGTACTGAGATACTTTGTTGCACATGCGACATACAGCTACACGCAAACTCTGGCATGGATCTCTCTTATACCTGGGTCAGATCTGAGCTGTGCTCATGCCAGATGCGGCCCTGATCTGGCCCAGTGTCTGGTTCCACCTGGGAATAGCTGTGTTACCACTTCCTGCTCAACATCTGTCCTTGACTTGACTCCCACTGTCAGAGAACCAAGACAGAGGTTGTGTGTGTGTGTGTTTGTGTGTGTGTGTGTGTGTGTGTGTGTGGTGTGTGTGTGTGTGTGTGTGTGGTGTGTGTGTGTGTGTGTGTGTTGTTGTTGTTATAGAGCTGTAGTAAAGACATTTCTTGGGAGCATTTTCCTTTTGCAGACATTGCTTGAATTTTGACCTCTGATTTTCACATATGTGTTCCCAGCTTGTCTGGTGTGTATGCATGTGTGTGTGTGTTTGTGTGTGTGTGTGTGTGTTTGTGTGTATGTGTGTGTTGTTGGGGGGGGGGGTTGGTATGTGTTCCTAATCTGTCTGTGATATATATGTGTGTGTGTGTGTGTGTGTGTGTGTGTGTGTGTGTGTGTGTGTTTGTTCACGTGGATGTTGGGCTTTGTCATGGCTAGATTTGCTTGCAGCTGATTGCATTAGACATGCTGTGCCAGAATGAGGATGAAGTCAGGGTCACCCATCCCATTCTGATCACCAGGAAAGCTGTATGTGTGTGTGTGTGTGTGTGTGTGTGTGTGTGTGTGTGTGTGTGTGCGTGATGAAGCCAGGGTCACCCATCCCATTCTAATCACCAGGAAAGCTGTATGCGTGTGTGTGTGTGTGTGTGTGTGTGTATGATCTGTGGAGGCTGGCTGTATGGTGTGTATGGGCTGAATAAGAGGGAGGTGGTGGGGGTTCAGATGCCCAGTCCCTCTGAAGGACAGGACAATGACTGGCTATAAGGATGAGTGGTGCTGTGGTGTATTTGGCTGTCATTCATCAAACAAGTCCACAGCATTCTGTCCCTAAATATGCTTCTCTGCCACATGCTAAAGCACACATTAGATCTGTCCATGATTTTAACACCCTCTCTCTCTCTCTCTCTCTCTCTCTCTCTCTCTCTCTCTCCCACTCTCACACACACACACACAGAACAAGCTCCAAATCTGCACCTTATGTCTAATACCTGGGCCACATAGTGCCTACTGAGTTGTCCATCAAGAGGTCAGCAAGGTGTCATGGCGATCCCAGCAGTGCTGTTATGCGTTGTCTCCTCACTCCTTTCTGTGGCCAGTAAGTAACAGAGCCTGGCGTTTGTTGATTGTTTGCGCGTGTGTGTGTGTATCTATGTGTGTGTGTGAGAGAGAGCATTTTAATAGTGTGTTTATACATACAGAAATTCAAATTACATTTGTCTCTATCAGTTAGCTGTAAGTTTGTTTGAGTTATTTGACTTGACCACCTGACTATAATTTCATCTATGTATTCCAAAATACTGTAAAGGATTCTCTACCGGATAGCTAGGCCTGCTATTTGGAATGTAAGAAGTATGACATCATATTCACACTTTTGAAGAAGCAGGTTGTTTAGTAGAAACTGAGCTGTCAAACTGCCTTCATTTCCCAGATGCCTACAGGATGCCGTGGGAGCGCCGCATGTTTGATGGTACGTGTGTTTAATATGGATACACTCTACACAACTCCACTCTACACAATCTCTACTCTACACAACTCTACTCTACACACACTCTACTCTACACAACTCTACTCTACACAACTCTACACAGTACTCTACTCTACACAACTCTACTCTACACAACTCTACACAACCTCTACTCTACACACTCTACTCTACACAACTCTACTCTACACAACTCTACTCTACACAATACTCTACACAACTCTACTCTACACAACTCTACTCTACACAACTCCACTCTACACAACTCTACTCTACACACAGCTCTACTCTACACAACCTACACAACTCTACTCTACACAACTCTACTCTACCACATGCCAGAAACATTTTATATGATACACTCTACACAACTCTACTCTACACATACTCTACTCTACACAAGCTCTACTCTACACATACTACTCTACACATGCTCTACTCTACGCAACATGCCCTAGAAACATTTTTTATATGATACACTCTACACAACTCTCTCACCAACTCTACTCTACACAACTCTACTCTACACACAGCTCTACTCTACACAACTCTACTCTACACAGTACTCTCTACCACATGGCCTAGAGAGCATTTTTTATATGGATCACTCTACACAACTCTACTCTACACAACTCTACTCTACACACAACTCTACTCTACACAATACTCTACACATACTCTACACAACTCTACTCTACACAATACTCTACTCTACACAACTCTACACTACACAGCTCTACTCTACACAACATGGCCCTAGAGAACGCAGTTCTGATGTGTGTGTTACATTAGAGAGTGTAGTTCTGATGTGTGTGTTACATTAGAGAATGTAGTTCTGATGTGTGTGTTAGATTAGAGAGCTTAGTTCTAATGTGTGTATCACATCAGAGAGCTTAGTTCTGATGTGTGTGTTACATTAGACTTAGTTCTGATGTGTGTGTTACATTAGAGAACTTATTTCTGATGTGTGTGTCACATTAGAGAACTTAGTTCTGATGTGTGTGTTACATTAGAGAACTTATTTCTGATTGTTTTTTTTTTTTTTTTTTTTTTTTTTGTGTGTTTACATTAGAGAACTTATTTCTGATGTGTGTGTTACATTAGAGAACTTATTTCTGATGTGTGTGTTACATTAGAGAACTTATTTCTGATGTGTGTGTTACATTGCGCTCATTAGCTGTATTGAGAGACACTTCACTTTGGTTGAGTCTGTATGGAACCTGTATGCACTGGTACAGAGATGACTTTAATGGGATAATCCAGAGTGAATCAAACTGTAGTCCTGTTGCTTCACATTGCTGAGTGCTGTCGGTAGGTATACAGAATTTGGTGCACCGTAGACCACATAGCAAAATGGCAGCCAACACTAACTGATGAGGACAGGGGAGTTTAGTTTTCCTCTGCCCCATCTGTTAGCGTTAGCTGAGACTTCTCAAATGTGTACTACATTGTACCAAATGCACTCCACATCCAGCCCATATCCAGGGCAGGGCGTCCCTTTAGAGGAAGCAGACACGCTGTCATCTCTGCATCATGATTTAATACTTCTGATTAGATGCTAAACTCTACTTTGTTACTCTGTATCATACATAATGGCAAGAAAGTTGAATCTAATCTAATCGAATAATTGAATGTAATACTCTTTACTAAATGTTTACCAAACCATCTCTGTCTCCATCTCCACCCTCTGTGCCCTGCCTGCTGCTTACCGCCTCACTTAAAAGCTTCCTCTATGCAGACATATGAACACCATTCTCATCTCAAGCACTGAGTGCAGGCGTGTCTCCTCAGTTACACACAGCATGTTGTAATCTTGCAGTGGCACAGCTACCATGGCTGCACCAGTATTCCCTCAGCGCCCCGCCCCCACCCCACCACACCCCGCCCCTTGTCTCACCCCCACCCCTCCTACTCCTGTAGGCTCCTATGGATATACTAGAGGGAATCTAGGTCATGTGATCAAAATGAAATATGACATAAGTATAATATATAATGGGGCTCATTCATTACGGGTGAATGTGACAGAAGTTCATGGCCTGTATTTTCTAATGTACTGTGATTGAGTTATGCTCAGGAGCCAGTCTGATATTTGAATGGGCCTAGAATCTTGGGAATGTGCACTACCATTTGGGATTTTTTACTTGGTAATATTGAGTTATTGGGGACATTTGGGTCATTGACCTAGCACAACATTTGAATTACCATGTGACACATGTCTGTGTGCTTCTTTCTCAGATGAGGCTACAGGTTATGGCCCCATCTTTGAGGAGGAGCCTCAGGACCTGGTCTACGCTGAGGAAAACCCTGACAACAGGATCTCCATGAACTGCAGGGTTCGCGCCAACCCCCCTGCCAACATCAGGTGAAACCACCAGGAGGGCGACTAAGCACTGTTCTCATGATGTCTATCTATCTATCTATCTATCTATCTATCTATCTATCTATCTATCTATCTATCTATCAGTTTGTCAGTATATCAGTGTATTTGGAAGTAAGTGAATAGGTCAGTAACAGGTAACATGTAATTGGTCCATGTGTGGAGATCCGTAGAGATAGAGTCATATGGTAGGTTCTAGAATAACCAGCTCTAGTTGTGCTTTGTCCCGTCCTGCAGGTGGTGGTTGAACAACTGGGAGATCAAGCTGCTGGAGCAGCCGGACGAGCACTACAGCCTTGTGGGAGGCAACCTGGTGATCACCAACCCCAACAAGAACAAACACGCCGGCAAGTACGTGTGCGTGGCCAGCAACACCTACGGCACCATCATCAGCAAGGAGGCCACTGTCAAGTTTGGATGTGAGTCGAATTTGCATGTGTGCTTCTTTCTCTCCTGCTTCCTTCTTTCTCTCCTGCTTCCTTCTTTCTCTCCTGCTTGCTTGCACTGCTGTTTCTTCTACTCATTTCTTGCTTGGCTGCTTTCTTTTTTTTGTCTCTCTTTTTTTCTTTCTCTTGTTCTCTTTCATTTGCTCTAGTCCTATTTCCTGTCCTCCCTCTAAGCTATATCTTCTTGCTTCTTCATGACTTTCTTTTTTGTCCTTTTTGTCCTCTACTGCTTGCCTTACACCCATCTGTGTCGTGTGCCTCTCTCTCTCTGATCTGCATCTCTTCCTCTCTCTCTTCTCCCTGATCTTTGTCCTCTCTGCCTTTGCCCCTCTGCCCCCCCCCCCCCCTTTGTGTGTCATCTGCTCTTCTCTCTTTGGGTCCTGTCCTCCTCCTTTGCCCCTCTGCCCCCCCCCCCCCCCCCATGTGTGTCAGCTCCTCTTCTCTCTTTGGGTCCTGTCCTCCTCCTTTGCCCCTCTGCCCCCCCCCCCCCCCCCCCCCCCTCCCCATGTGTGTCATCTCCTCTTCTCTCTTGGGTCCTGTCCTCCTCCTTTGTTGTCATCTAGGCTTTACAGCACAAACTGTCTGTCTTCTCGTGTCCCCCTGCTTTGTGTAGATCTGGATAATTTCCCCACTGAGGAGCGGGAGCCGGTGTTAGTGAAGGAGGGCCAGGGAGTGGTGCTGCTCTGTGATCCACCCAACCGAGACCCCTGTGAGTTACATTGCTCTTCACTTAGGACAGCAAAGTCTTCTAATTCTAATAGGTTATTCTGAGTTAGTTTTCATCGTGATGTGGCTTGAATGTTTATCCCCTTTTTGTAAGTCGCTTTGGGATAAAAACGTCTGCCAAATGCATAAATGCAAATGTAAATATATATGTAGTAAAGGGCTACCATGGTAAAGTGTGTAATTTATATGATTTAGTATTCAACACCCTCCCACGAGTGAAATGCAACTTAAAAAATGTAATATGCCTCTTAATTAAAATGTCATTTACTCTTTCATCTAAACTCAGATTAATGCAAATTGAAAAAAAAATTATGGGCTGCTGTTTTCTGGATAACTATGTATGATCTAGTTGCTAGGGATATATTGTTGCTGTTGCTCTTGTTGTTGTAAAGTGATACATCTTTTAAATTATGTTTAACGACCCATCCTTCCCTTTTCCAGATGATGTAAAGTTTCACTGGCTGTTCAATGACTACCCAAACTTCATTGAGATGGACAGGCGCCGCTTCATCTCCCAGACCACGGGCAACCTGTACATCGCCATGGTGGAAGCGTCTGATGTGGGCAACTACTCCTGCTTTGTCTCCAGTCCCAGGATTGGGAAGAGTGTCTTCAGCAAGCCCATCCCCCTTATCCCTCAGCCACAGGAGAGTATGTACTACCTCTGCCTACTTACATACTACTTATCGTAACAGTGTCTTCAGCAAGCCCATCCCCCTTATCCCTCAGCCACAAGAGTATGTACTACCTCCCACTTGCATACTTATCGTAATATCTTCTCCATATTCTGTTGTTATAGAGGGAGAATAGAGAGTGAAATAGAGCAAGATGTTTTGCTGGAAAAACGTGTACAAAGGGAGATATATACTAAATAAGTGTGAAATACTAGAGTTTACCCTAAAGCTCCCTACCCCGCGAGGAATACTTTGTACAGTGTTCCAAAAAACATTTCTAGGCAGCTTACTTGAGTTGTATCTTTGTACTGCATTGATTCTGCCTGTGCTTTTAGATCAGCATTAGATATCACTGTCGGTTATACAGCCAGTCCATACAGGTTTTGTCAATGCCACTTTAATCAGTCCTGCATATTCAGTTGTATTAATGCTACTACTTCCACTTTAGTTACTAATTTGCCGCAAGATAGGAAGATCCATTTAGCTGGCGGACACTAAGAGACTGAAAGCTTGATATGTCTGTCCTCTTAGTTTTGCTGAATCATATTGTCAGTGGTTTTCTCAATCTCTCTCTCCAGATTCTGCGAAGAAGTATGCGCTGACATCAAAGTGAAGTTCCCTAAGACATATGCCCTGCTAGCCAAAAACATCACGCTGGAGTGCTTTGCTCTGGGGAAGTGAGTTTTATGGGACTGGGGCACTCATACCACATAACATGAGCCCACAGGGCACAGGCCTGCAGCCATCCCCTGGTGTCACCGCCTCTGCAAATCTGGAAAAAACAAAGATATTAAAAAGATAATAGTGCACAAAATTGGACGTCCAGAAAACCTGGTCAGAAATTGTTGAGAAACATTTTTGGTGGGGTACAGTTGAGTGTCATACTTAACTCACACTCACACTCACACTGACATGAGTTGCATAGAATAGGGCTCACACACACCAGCGTGTTTAAAGCATGTAAATCAGCCATCATGAACATCTTCTGAGTAGAATGTTGCTACCAGCATCAGTCATTTTATTTATTCTTAAATGGTCCTGTCACTATATTTATTGTCATCATATTGATATTGTTTATAAGATGTTTAACGTTCACTGTGGGCCTGGGGAGTGCTGTAATTTCAAATCCTATGTGTGCAACCTGTACATATGGCTTTTGACAATAAAGCTGACGTTGACTTTGACTGTTCCTCATTTCAGTCCCATTCCACACATTCGCTGGAGAAAACTGGATGCAGACCTGCCGCCCAACTACGAGCTGTCGATGAACGGGGCCCTGCTGCACCTCATCAACGTGCAGTACGAGGACGAGGGCAGCTATGAGTGTGAGGCACTCAATGTGAAAGGCAAAGACTGGCACAGGCAGTGGCTCTATGTGGAAGGTAAGGACTGGCACAGGCAGTGGCTCTATGTGGAAGGTAAGGACTGGCACAGGCAGTGGCTCTATGTGGAAGGTAAGGACTGGCACAGGCAGTGGCTCTATGTGGAAGGTAAGGACTGGCACAGGCAGTGGCTCTATGCTATGTGGAAGGTAGGACTGGCACAGCAGTGCTCTATGTGGAAGGTAAGGACTGGCACAGCAGTGGCTCTATGTGGAAGGTAAGGACTGGCACAGGCAGTGGCTTATGTGAAGGTAAGGACTGCACAGGCAGTGGCTCTATGTGGAAGGTAAGGGGAATGGAAGATCGACGCCTGGAATTACTGCTCTGACTATGAATGGTTTTAGTCACGGTAAACTTGTGGCCCACAGTGTTGAAGTGAATATGACAAAAGTGAATATTTCAATGACACTCAGATTACCAAATAATGACAGATAAGATCAAATAAGTATACAAGTACGTATGATTTATGTGATGAGCCAATGGCAATTGTCTTGCCTTTCCTGGCAAGCTGGTCCTAATGAAGAGTAGCTCTCTATGGTGCTGAAACATGTGTTGTTGTGGGTTCCCTCACAGTTGTTGGGTTCAGGGGGATGCAGTTATTACATTTAGCAGACGATGTTATCCAAGTAAGTTATTCAACTTACAGTTACTTCAGGGCCAGTCTCCCCTAGAGCAATTTAGGGTTAAATTTCTTGCCCAAGGGCACAACAGTGGCGGCTGGAACTCAAACCCACAATTTCCAGGCTACTAGCATGCTAGCCAGGTTCCTTAACCACCACACTACCACCACCCACAGGGATAGTTTATGCAATCCCACAGTAACAAGACTTTCATGTATCTTGCGCCTGGATATACAGATGCACGTCTCGTCTCTCTTTTTTGACGTCATGTCTGTCTCTGATGATGTTCCGTCCACCCTCCAGGACCCCCTGAGTGGGCATCGCACATCAACAACACGGAGATGGACGTGGGCAGTGAGCACACCATGAGATGTGCTGCCATGGGAAAGCCGTGGCCTTGGATACGCTGGCTTAAGGATGGCTACTCGGTATGTTCACTCTCCTCTCTCTCTCTCTCTCTCTCTGTGTCTAAGTGCTGGCTTGAGAATGGTTACTCTATATGGTCGTCCTATATGGTCATCCATATTTGTCATTCACTGAGCCCTTCTCCTGCTCTGACTCCCTCAGTATGGGAAGGGCGAGCTGCACTTCAACGGCCTGACGTTCACTGACTCTGGCATGTACCAGTGTGTGGCTGAAAACCCCTGGGGAACCATCTATGCTAATGCTGAACTCAGAGTTACTGGTAAGTTACAAATGTTTGGTTTTAATCAGACCTCCACTGGCATACAGTGTCAAACGTCATGTAGTTTAGCCACTATTTTTTGCCTGTCATTTATACTTGTTGTTAAAGGCAGTGCTGGAAAAATAGGAGTTGTTATAGGAGAGCATTTAGGAATCATTAACCACATTTCCAGGAGATACTTCACCAAAAGAAGGGACTGATGATCATGCGCTGTTGCTCTGTCTGATATTTTTAGCCTGCGCTCCGACATTTAAGTACAACCCTGTGAGGAAGCAGCTTCTGGGAGCCAGGGACGGTCGCGTGGTCATCGAGTGCAAACCCCGGGCAGCGCCGCGGCCCAAGTTCACCTGGATGAAAGGGAAGGAGAAGCTAGGCAACTCCACAAGGTCCGTCAGTCAGAACAGGACACAGCACTCCACAGGGTCCGTTAGTCAGAACAGGACACAGAACTCTACAAGGTCTATTAGTCAGAACAGGACACAGCACTCTACAAGGTCAGTTAGTCAGCAGGACACAGAACTCTACAAGGTCCATTAGTCAGAACAGGACACAGCACTCCACAGGGTCCGTTAGTCAGAACAGGACACAGAACTCTACAAGGTCCAGTAGTCAGAACAGGACACAGAACTCTACAAGGTCCGTTAGTCAGAACAGGACACAGAACTCTGCAAGGTCTATTAGTCAGCACAGGACACAGCACTCTGCACGTTAAAAGAATCTTGTCAAAAAGAGAACAATGGATTGTTTATAATTTTTTCAATTTTAAATGTCATTATGGACAATAACTTCACTCCTTTGATGAAAACGACTCAGTGAAATGGTAATATAAGCTAATATTGAAAGTAATACCATGAATAAAGAGTAGAGTTTGTTGCTTTAAAGAGCCTTAAACTAAAGGAATTATGCATGAAAATATACACAATTTATGGAAATTTTACTGTCAGGAAATGACTGTTACAGTCACTGTTACTGTTACACGGTTAAGGAATAGAAAACTGGCGCAGGATGTCTTTAAAACTGAACATGTAATTGAAGTAATGCTCTCACGCCTCAGGTACTCTGTATGGCTAGATGGCAGCCTTGAGATCTTCAACGCCACAAACGAGGATGAGGGGGTGTACACTTGCTTCGCTGAGAATGACCGAGGCAAAGCCAACAGCACAGGGACTCTGACTATCACTGGTACCTCACCCGTGTTCATTATTCCCTTAAACTACTCACGTTATTCACTGATGAAGTTCATGTATACTTTAATAAAATGCTTACATTATATTCACAGTAGATTAGATTAGATAACTTTGTTGTCACTGTTAACAACACAAAGAAATTATAGCTGCCCAACCCAGTGGTGACCCAGAAGAGACACACATCACACAACCACATAACACAGACACACATCATCATACAGAACAAATGAGACTTATGACAACATTGACAAACAACAAGATAAAATGCTATACAGCAGTATTTAGCTGGTGTTCAGTCAGGTGCAC
Organism: Tenualosa ilisha; assembly: GCA_015244755.2. Taxonomy (NCBI): domain Eukaryota; kingdom Metazoa; phylum Chordata; class Actinopteri; order Clupeiformes; family Clupeidae; genus Tenualosa; species Tenualosa ilisha. The sequence continues at coordinate 462,377 of PYXC01001673.1, forward strand.
CAAACATGGTGAAGCCAGCAGTCTGGCCCTGAATGGAGACTGAACTGTGTGGGTGAGAACACCTGTGATCAGGCTTGGAGAGTGAACTGTGTGGGTGAAACACCTGTGATCAGGCTTGGAGAGTGAAGCAGAGAGTGTCCTCAACTATCAGTGCATTTCTGTGCAATACGGAGTGGTAGGCATCATCCACAGATACAAGTTCTCTGATAAGCCATCACTTCAAACCTTGAACTGAATTTGGCCTCTATTGTTTTTCAAACAATATAGGCCTGTAAAAAAAAAAAACTGAAAATGACTTCTTTCATTCCAGATTCGATCCAAATCCAGTTCTTCACTTTTGGTGAACATTCATCATATTGCTGCTGACTCTATCTTGACAGTCCTTTAGAAAAAATGACCTGAGCAGAATGTGACTCTCCATGCTAGATGCCACCAAGATCATCGTGGCCCCCTCTGACGTGGACATCCTGGTGGGGGAGAGTACGGTGCTTCCCTGCACGGCCTCCTATGACCCCATGCTGGACTTGACCTTCATCTGGACGGTGGACTCCATGCTCATCGACTTTGACCTGCAGAGAAGCACTACGAGCTACTGCTGGTACAGACACACATGTTTCACTCACTCGTTCATTCACCTCAAGCTGTGTGTGGTGTGGTGAGTGTTCTGGCGCAGAATGGCTGCTGTGCATCACCCAGGTGGATGCTACACATTGGTGGTGGTTAGTGAGGTCCCCTTTCGCTGTTCAGTGCTCTGTAAATGTCATTTATAATAGTAGTTGTTTTCAGTCTCACTGCTTGAAGGATATAGTGCGTTATATTCTCGAAGGTTACTGTCAAAATCCCAGTTTGCTTCCTGTGAGATTTGATGTTTTTGATCTGTTTTTGCTTCTGTTTATTTTTGCTTAGAGTAATTAGTATGGATCTGGTGTTTGATCTGGTCATGAGGACAAGGTCAGATGGGTGATTTTAAAGTTAGGAAATAAGTGCACATCTGCTGGAGTGGGTGCTTGCGTTAGGAAATAAGTGCACATCTGCTGGAGTGGGGTGCTTGCGTTAGGAAATAAAGCACACATCTGATGGAGTGGGTGCTTGCGTTAATAAGCGCACATCTGCTGGAGTGGGTGCTTGCGTTAGGAAATAAGCACACATCTGCTGGAGTGGGTGCTTGCATTAGGAAAAAAACGCACATCTGCTGGAGTGGGTGCTTGCGTTAGGAAAAAAGCGCACATCTGCTGGAGTGGGTGGTGCTTGTGTTAGGAAAAAAGTGCACATCTGCTGGAGTGGGTGCTTGTGTGTCTGTCTTTAATTTAGCCTTGTTTAAACCCACTGAAATAAGATTTGAGCTTCAGAAATACAGTAAGTGCAGACAGTGAGCATATCTGGGTCTCAAATGTCATTTGTTTCTGCTTTGATAGTGTTAGCTTCTCTAATTCATGGTCTGGACATTTGTTTGTGTGTGTGTGTGTGTGTGTGTGTGTTTGTGTGTGCTCTTTTCTGGCAGGATCGAGAGAACAGTGGTGACCTGTTGATAAAGGATGCTCTTGCATGGCACTCAGGCAGATACGCCTGCACTGCCCAGACTGTAGTGGACAACATTACAGTAATCGCTGATGTTCTAGTCAAAGGTACAAACACACACACACACACACACACAGCACAGCACAGCTGAGACCTTGTTTCCTAAAACCATAGTTGCTAATTAAGTCAGCTAGCTGCAAACTGGTTAGCAACTGTGGTTCTGGGAAATGGACACCAGGTCCAGTGTAAACACAGGAGGCGTCTCAAAGTAACCAAATTTACATTTATTTCCCCTTGCTCTCTCTCTCTCTTTTTTCTCCCTCTCTCTGCTGCTTCCTCCCTCTCTTCATCTCGCTTCATCTGTCACTCTATTTCTCCCACTTTCAATTTCTCCTTATCCCTCATTCTCTCCTTTGTTCTCCTACTCAATCACCATCTCTCTCTCTCTCTCTCCATCTCTCTCTCTCTCTTTCTCTCACAGGCCTTCCTGGCCCCCCAGGTGGAGTGATGGTAGTGGAGGTGAGGGACACGTCAGTGAAGCTCATCTGGACCCGGGGCAGTGAGCACGGCTTGCCCATCAAACACCACCTCATCCAGACGCGAGACTACTATGCCCTCGACCCAGACGACTGGAAGGATGCAAAGACCTGTAAGTCCACTAGAGGGCGATGTTGAGTTTACAGTAGAGGAGCCCTTGCTGAACAAACACAGTAGAAAAAGGATGCATTGCCTCCACAGATACAGACTTGGAAATGACCTCAGTGAGTAAGGTGCTCACTAGCATGACATAAGAAAAGAGAAATTAAATTAGGCAGCAAAAATATTATTAAACAAAGCCAGTGGAATATTCAAGAGGAATATATGGGGAATAATGTTGAATAGTGTATAATGCTGAGTGTAGAAACTGTACCTCAAAGAGGCGTCTCACACATGTAGGCGAGCACTGGGATTACCATGCACTGAATGTACATAGCATGTTACTGTATGTGTATGGAAAGATGGCTGCTGCTATAACCTCTCTCTCTCTTTGTGTGTGTGTGTGTGTGTGTCTTCTCCTCAGCTCCTGTATTCCTAGATCGTTTTGTGACGTCGGCTGAGGTGGTGGATCTCTACCCGTACATGCAGTATGAGTTCAGGGTGATCGCTGTCAATGAACTGGGCCCTGGGGAGTCCAGCTGGCCCTCCAAGAAGATCACGACAGGGGATGCAGGTGCACAGATCTCTCTAAATTACAGTCATGATGCAGGTGCACAGATCTCTCTAAATTACAGTCATGATGCAGGTGCACAGATCTCTCTAAATTACAGTCATGATGCAGGTGCACAGATCTCTCTAAATTACAGTCATGATGCAGGTGCACAGATCTCTCTAAATTACAGTCATGATGCAGGTGCACAGATCTCTCTAAATTACAGTCATGATGCAGGTGCACAGATCTCTCTAAATTACAGTCATGGTGCAGGTGCACAGATCTCTCTAAATTACAGTCATGATGCAGGTACCCCATGAAAGGAGAAAAATAGCAACAACAAAAAATATACAAACAGCAAGAAGGATTGAGTCAAACAAAGCGTATGCTACCACAGTTACCACTACTACTACTGCCAGCTTATTGATAGTAACAATAATTATTACAAATATTGTGAATAAATAATAATAAATAAATAAATAAAAACAACATTTGTGGTCCTATTACTATGCTTTTATTACACGTCCATATTTGCATTAGAACCCTTGAGAATGTAGCATAACATTTGCTTCTTCTTGGGGGCGTAGTTCCTGCAGTGGCCCCCACAGACGTCAGCGGCTTTGTGGGGATCAACGGAGAGCTGACCATCACCTGGACGGTAAGCTATGGTCATTTCTACCTTTCTGAGGGGCCTTGACTTCCACAGGTCAGGTGAAACAGGATCAAGGTCACTGACTGATCATCTGTTCTCCTGAGTTCAGTTCCCATTTTTGGGAGCCCAGGACACTTTGGGTAGAAGTGCCTGCTACCTACTAGTCAAAGTTCACTTTTAATTGAAATGCTCTCATTTAATAAATTACCTTGTGCAAACACTAAAGCTATGGTGTGCCATGTGACAGCACTGAGATGACCCACTAATGTCAGCACTTAGTACTACTGTATTACTGCCAATTATCAAATCAACTTTCTTCATTGCTTTGGTGACTTTGCCTGGAGAGACCTGCTGTTTCTTGGCTGATGTCTTCCTGTTGGTCAGCGTTATTGTCATGGTAATGGTAGTGAGCTTTATTGTCATGGTAATGGTGGTGAGCTTTATTGTCATGGTAATGGTGGTGAGCTTTGTTGTCATGGTAATGGTGGTGAGCTTTTTGTCATGGTAATGGTGGTGAGCTTTATTGTCATTGAAAGACTGGTGCGATTTATTGCCCTGGTAATGATTGGTGAGGATCATTGTCAAGGTCATTTTTGGTGAGCATCATTGACGTGGTAGTTGTTGATGAGCTTTATTACCATGGTAACCTTCTCCACAGCCCATCCAACCGCAGTACTACAATGGGAAGAAGTGTGGCTACGTGGTGGCCTTCAAACCACATGAGAACTATGACTGGGGCTGGGCCACAGTGACCGACCCAGAGACGAGGCGCTACGTGCACAGGGACCTGTACATCACCCCGGGAACAGAGATCCAGGTCAAGGTCAAGGCCTACAACACCAAAGGAGAGGGACCATACAGTCTGTCCTCTGTCGTCTATGCGCCACAGGGGGGTAGGGCACACAACCCTTCATTACCACAGCCCTGTGCTAGTTTTAGACTGGGCCTTTGTGTCAAATTAGACATATGCATGTTTCTTTACTTTTGCATCACACCCTGCTGGTGAGAGTAATAGGGCTTCCCTTGGGTGCATATGTATTTGCAGACGCCTTAATCAATGTGTAATATGTCTCCAATGAATAGACGCCTTAATCAATGTGTAATATGTCTCCAGTGAATAGATGCCTTAATCAATGTGTAATAAGTCTCCAGTGAATAGATGCCTTAATCAATGAAAGGGGTCTCTGACCCCAATCAGCATAAAGTAATTTCCATGGAATATGTTCAGTTCCTTATGTGAACGCCCCTGATGCTATTTTGTCTCCCATGCTTATTTTTCTCTTCTCTTTGTCACACACACACACACTCACACACACACAGTGCCCTCGGAGCAGCCTCTGGATGTGTACGCTCGTCCTGTCAGTGCCACAGAGGCTCTGGTTTGGTGGCTTCCTGTCTTCCTGGAACCTCCTCTGCAGTGGGTGGATGGCTACCAGGTGCGTGGGTTCAGTGAGGGTATTTCAATAATTAAACTCATCAAGGTGACCAAACCTCTGAGGTGAATTCACAGGGACATTCCCATTTCTACAGTCAATATCAGTAAGATAAGTTGAGATAAAGTTTTAGCTTCACGTTAGCAATATGCATTCTTTGTTAGTCTTTCATTGTGCTGTGGCTTGAATGTTCTCCTCTTTTGGAAGTCGCTTTAGATAAAAGCGTAAATTGGCTAAATGCATAAATGCATAAATGTAAAAATCTGGAACAAAGTGAGTCTTCTTGTATTTTACCAGAGACAGACCACCTAAATTGGGGACTGTCCCCAGAAATCACGGTCGCTTGGTCACCCTACTCAGAGCAATAATGATAGCCATCTTGAGAGTTGACAGTGAATGAAAAAAAAGATCTTAATATTTTATTTCATGTTAATACAAACATGCAGATTCATGCAAATTCTGGTTCTGTTTTTACTGACATATTGATCCAACTGTGTGTCTTTACTGGGGGCCCACCCGTCAGCCCAACAGTCAATGCTGTAGCCCTCTCTGTCTCTTAGGTGCGTTACTGGAGGAAGTACGACGACAACGAGGCGGCGGCTCAGCGAGTTCTCGTGGGTAACGGCGTGAACCACACTCGCCTGGAGAACATGCTTCCCGACTCTCACTACCTCATTGAGGTGCGCGCCTACAATGGCATCGGCCTCGGCCCGCCCAGCGAACACTGTGAGATGTTCACCAGGAGACCGCGTAAGTCCAGTAAACTCATTTATACTATGGGCTACCATTAAGAGGCAATAAGTCCCAAAAATCTATAATACACACTGTGCTCTGTGGTATTGTCCAGCTCCGTCACGCAGACTTCGTCTCTTCAAGTACGTCAGCTGGAGCGGGAAATGGCTCTACCTGTCCTGGGACCATATCTACAGCTACTGGAATGAGTCGTACATCGAGGGCTACAAGGTCAGTCATCAGACAGGGTGATTTATTGAAGCGTAGCCAGTGACAAGTAAGGAGATGTTTGCGGACAAAAGCTCAAGGAAGACGATGGTGTAAAGGAGAAATCCAGTGTGATTCAGTCCATAGTCCTGTTGTCTAAGCTCACAGGATGCAGTCTGTAGGAAAAAGTATAAGAAATTTGATACAACATGGACTGAATAGCAAACCTGAACCTAACACTAACTGAATGGGGCATAGGACAATGAAACTGAAAGTGAATTTCTGTGCCCCATTCAGTTAGTGTTAGCTGCTGGGTCACTGTTCCATCCATGTTATATCAATTTTTCTCGTTCTTTTTCCTACCAACAGCACTCGGTAACCTCAAATAACAGGGCTATGGATTGAATCACACCAGATTTCTCCTTTAAAAGTACAGGGTATTATGAATATAGCTGATGCTTTTATCCGAAGCAACATACATTTTGTCAGTTACTTTTTAGGCCAATCTCCCCTAAGGAGCAACTTAGGGTTAAGTACCTTGATCAAGGGCACAACAGCTGAGCAGCTGAGATTCGACCCCACAAGTTTTGGGCCACTAGCATGCTAGCAAGCCTTCTCTGCCACTGCAGTGCCACTGCCCAGAATCTAAAAGTGTCTTTGTAGCAGATATTTGTTGACCTTAGTGAGGGATTTAATTAAGCAAACCACATTGCACTAGTTTGTAAACACTTTCTCACTAAAATGGTCAGAAACAAAGAGAACCTGTTTTGTGTTCTGTTTAGAATTTTTTTTTTTTATCAATTTTTACAGTAGATAAGAATACATTTGGAGATACACAGCAACCAAGAAAGCTTAAACAAATAACTGTTTTTTCAACTGGCCATTGCTCTGGCTTTCCCTACTGGCTTACTTACTTACCACACCTCCCCCTAGATTCTGTACAGGAAAGTGGGCTACCGGTACGGAAAGCTCTACACCACAGGCAGACACTACATTGACTTCCCCTACCCTGAGACGGGCGACTACGTCATTGAAGTGCGAGCCCACTGCGAGGGTGGAGATGGACCAATCGGGCGCATTTCTGTTCAAGGAGAACTTGGTGAGGAATTGACTCATTCACTCCCAGTCATTTCACAATAACTGATAGCTAATAGTGTGAGTAAATCTCAATGTCTTTTTAATGTTGTCCTCTCAAGCCTATTAAACTCACACACCCACATCACAACCCTAATTTAAATTCACGCCTAAATACAGTTTCTGAATAGGATAGTTCTGGTCCCTGATGATGACTGAATCCCGTTTGGATAACACTTTAGATTAGCACACACAGATCCGCAATTAACAAGCTTCTTATTAACATGCAAATTAATAACATACTAGTCATTTGTTAGTCACTACACATCACTTATTAATACCATATTCTGCATGACTTTATTCTATTCCATAGTAGACCATTAACTCAGAATTTTTTCAATATTAACTCCTAATTACTGTTTATTCGCAGATAGTAAGTTAGTTGTTGTATATGAATTATGATTTTAATATGCTTTGGTTAGTATGGGGCTTATAAGACGGTAGTACAACAGGAGCAGTTATTCTCCTTCAGTAATACTGAGAAAAGATGGTCTATTCATAGAAACAAAACCCAAAGCTACAAGTTCTCATCTTCTCCAAATAAGTCGTAATTACATTTTTTTGATTGAGAATAATTGTTCCTGAGAATACCTGTTCCTGTTGCACTAGCACCTTATAAGCCCCTTACTGAGCAAAGCATATTAATATCATAATTCATATACAACAACTAACTTACTTACTATGAATAAGCTGTAATTAGGAAGTAATCTGGTGATTGTCTTAGTTAATGGTCTGCTATGGGTAGAATAAGCTCATGCAGAATAAGGTATTAATAAGAGATGTGTAATGACTAACAAATGACTAGTACGCTATTAATTTGCATGTTAAAAAGCAGCTTGTTAATGGTGGATCTGTGTGCTAATCCAAAGTGTCTATGTCTAATCTATGTTTGAAATCATCGTAAAACTGTTAGCTACATCATGTTCTGTGTCGCTGTGCCATACCAAATATTGTCGCCAATCAGCCAAAAAAGTGTATTTCAGGTAGAACTATAGATTTCTGGTGAGTGTTCACTAATGAGTTATTTTCTGAATTGTATGCTACACTATAGTCTGGCATCTCTCAATAGTCATATGTTTGTTTCCTGGTGAACTATTGGGCATACCTTCAAGTGTTGCCACTGTTTGGTCATGACATCACTTTCAGCCTTCCCACCGAGGACATAGCCCTTCCTCTGTTCACTGATTGGTCCACAGAAAAACAATATTTCAGGCACCTTAAGCCTTTGGAAAGTTCCCTAACGTAGTACTGTAACAAAATGCAATTACTGTTCGGTACTACGCTAGCCTGGCTATAAGTATGCTGCATCGTAGCAAAGTATGCAGCTGTTGTGAATACTTTGTATAGTTGAGTATAGTCATGTGTATTCCTGTTCTGATGTACTTATTCTGAGGTACTTGTTCTGATGCACTTGTTCTTTTGTGCTCTTGTGCTAATCTCTCTTGACAGCGGGCGCCATCCTAACCACACAGTCTCTAAGCCTAGGCTCTCTCCTGCTGTTTGCCATGGGGACAATGGCTATCAACTTGTAGTGCTGTCTCTTCACAGACACACACACACACACACACACACACACACACACACACACACAGACAGACACATACACACGCACACACACACACACACACACACACACACACACACACACACACACAGACAGACACATACACACGCACACACACACACACACACACAGACAGACACATACACACACACACACACACACACACACACACACACACACTCACACACACAGACAATATACAAACAAATGTATTCAGCTGTAGATACAAGACTGACACACAAAGCAAACATATTCACTCACACTTTGATCATAGAGACTTTATCAGGCCAAGAACCACAACATGGACAGCTGAAATATCTAAACAATCAGTATCCTGTTTGAAGTCTGAATGTATTTATTCCCTGAAGCAAACCCCCCATGGATTACTGTGGTAAGATGTGCTACTGATTAAGACAGCTACATGCTACTTTAAACTGGAGTGACTATTGGACCAGACGAGATCCAGCAAAAACAACTTGAGGTCTGTCTCTTCTCGGTCAGATGCTGGGCACAAAAGATAGCGGAGATGAGAGAGATGTGCACCGTAGGCTAACACAACACGACAGAATAGTGGCCACACTGTAACATTTGCTTCAAGAACATGGAAACTCAACTGTTTTACTGTTTCACGAAACTGTTCAATTTGCCAGCAGAACATTGAGATCTAATCAGTTAAAAGGTAATGTGCATTATGCTGTAGTTACACACACACACGAATAAGCTTTAGACAGGTAGGGCTATGTGCTCCTGATTTGGTATGCAATTAGAATCTAAAACAAAACAATACTATGCTAAAGTGCTCTAGCTAAATTTCACATGAAGAAGATATATGTATTAATTATTGTATCTGCTATACAAGGCCAAATTCAAGTGCATCTATGAGCACCTGGTCCAATAGCCACCGCTTCAGACATTTCTTGAGTGATATCTGGCTCAGGGGTTTTTGACGCAGTAGTCTCTGACAATGCTTAGGTATAGCCTATGGATTAGCTGGACAGATGGCTGGAGTTTTATCATGGTTGACACATTGGCATGACCTGTCAAATGTATGCATCACCCAATACTTAAACAAGTGGAGAAAAATGACAACAGAAGTCTCCCTTTTTTATTTGAGCATTTTTCAAGGTGCTGCTTTCAGATGCTACACACCCCACAAAAGCACACACACACACACACACACACACAGCACACAGGCAGCACAACGACTTCCACAGTAGCTAAGCAGAGTCTTGTGATCGTGAGGTGATAGCTTTGTTCCTGTGTTGTTCTCATTCTCTTTTCCAAAATAAAAGCACTAACGCCGGGGAGAGGGCAAACAAACACAACAGGAAAACTGGATGTGAAGCAGAAAAGCTCACTTGTGATCATGACTGCAGCAACATCGTACATGTAACTGTAAGCCCAGCACTGCAGCCCACACTCAAATGTGAAAATCTCAAAGTAAATGCCCTCTAAACCACTAGAGCTGTCTCTTATTGCACAGTATTATAAGGGCTTCACCTGTAGATCTCACACCTAACATCATCTGGGTTTGAAATTAGATTGTTGATGTGGACAAGAAAATAGTTTCCCTCCCAAAACTCCATGACTTGACAGAAACATCAGTTGCTGTTTGCGGCCCGCCTCCACGGTCAGTTGACTGCTGCCTATGTCATCTTCAGTAACTTCTGATGGTTTGAATAGCCTCCATCCACTCATCATGCATTTCACTGATTGACCAATTTCAGTGTAATGGTCCAAAAAATGCCTGATGGTTATCTTGGTCCAGTATGAAGATCACCATGAGCAATCTCTCTCTATCGCTCTTCTCTCCATTAAGCTGGGAAAGGTTCTCCTTTAACTTCTCCAGACCCCAATCAGGGTCAAAATTATGATTTTCTTTTTAGTGGTTCTGCTGTAAAGTTCAGAGAAGTTTCTAGAGACTTTAGAGATTCTAGAGACCCGTTTTCATGACACTTGATGTAATGTAACTTTTCCTGCTTGTTACGCTTGCCATCTTCTCAATAAGTCTGCACTGATTTGTATATTTTTTTTTCTAAATATTTCGTTTTTGCTACTAAATGTTGACTCATGTTGGAATAAGTTGTGTCCTTTTATGTACCGCCCACAGCTCTTTTGGAGTGATTTGTGTTCACAGTTGAGTAAGTTGTCATTATTCTGTCTGTGTGTGTATTTGTTTTTTGTTTGATTGTTTGTTTTTATCATGCACTGTGGTTAGCACATCTTTTATTAGCAATTCTGTGGCTAATGCTGAATTAGCTTGTGTTGTCCTGCTATGATCTGGTTGGTACTCTGGGCAAAGTTTAATCAGAATTCAGATATCATTATATCCCCCTGATTCTGTACATTAGTCCTTGCCTAAAATGTCACTCAATTTTGTGCGTTGTTGTTATTTATAGTTTATTTGACTTATTTTGATATACAGAGCAAAGACACTTCCTGTGCCAGCAATTTACTGTTTGACACTTTTGACACATTTTATGATTGTTTCACCACTATGGCTCTACTGACATCACGGATACATTGCTGTGTGTATTTCCTGTTTTTTAATAACAGCCTATTTACAGAGGATATTGCCTGTGTAGGTTATGTATCATGGCACTCCTGTCCTCTGCTTTCTGAATGTATTCAGCACATATACCATTGTAAATGCATGCAAGCGCTAAACATCAGGCTTTTACTGACACTCTGTCAGCCATCATCCACAGGCAATCACTCTTACTCTCCACAGAGATACTTTTGATATTCACACACATACACACACACACACACACACAATCTGTCACACACTGCTGTTAACCGTTATCAGAATGCCACATAGGCTACTGTACATATCTAGCCAACTGTAAAATGTGTAAAACATGTTCAATTAAAATTTGTTTAGTAAACCACAGAAATGTCTGTTATTGCCTCTGCTAAGGAGGTTATTTTTCACCAGTGTTGTTTGTTTGTTTTTTTGTTTTGTATCTGTAGTTTTCATTTTTGGCCACGAAAACACAGTGCATAAAAAAATCAATAATTTTCAAGAAAACACATGTACCACAGGTTTCTTGGAAGTGCCAAAAGGTGAAAATTTAAAGGTCAAAGTTGGCCCATTAATGGGCAAAATGTCATCTGTGGCAAAATGCCAATCAAAAGTGTATATTGTGTCAGAAATTAAGAATTTTGTGTTTCTGATTTTTGGATATGTGTATGGCCAATAACTTATCTCTACCATATTACATCTGTAGCTTTGTAGCACCTACCCCACATGACCATTTCAGGGGCCAAAGTTAGGGGTCCATTTCATTTTTTTCTAACCCTGAACATGACCCTAAGAAACTGTACGTTACGTTAGCGTTACCAGTTCTAAGATGTCTACATACTGGTGGCCTATTGCACAAAATTGAAAAAAATGTGTTTACAACCAACGCTCTTTTCCCAGGGGGTTCATAAATATAGAAACCTTTACAAAACAAACCCATTTTTGGGTCATCAGGATTTCACAGGTGTAACAGATGGCAAGCTTCTGATAGATTACAGACACAGTTTAATACCTGGACTGTTTGCATACAAAAGACTGTGCTTGAACCCCAAATAGTTTTGGTGATATTATAGTCTGAAATTGCCAAAAATGCTCAGGGGCACTTTTTTGGAAGAGGGGCTGGGTGCATTCTAAAGCATATTTTTCGTAGAAATACTTGAGATACTGAGGTATAATTTTGCACACCTTCCTTTGAGATGTGTGGACACATAATGAGAATTCTTAAGTGGCGGAGTGGGAGGCATTGGTCCATTTGACACAGAATGACCCAAAGAGATGAGCAAAGTGGCAACAAGAAAGTAAAGTGGCCCAAGAACAATGGGCCTCATTGAGCAAACGGACTAATATTACATGTTTTGCATAGTTGTGGACAAAGCTACGGTCTGGTTCATAGGACATGCTAATTGGCAACTGACAGGAACACTAGACATCCCACTTTATTTTGCGCTTATTTGTCTGTGTGTGTGGTGAATGGACTGCATTTATATAGCGCTTTTCAACTACGAGCACTCAGGATGCTTTACAGTGTGTGCCTTACATTCACACACATTCATTCACATACCGGAGGCGGAGGCTGTCATGCAACGTGCCAACCTGCCACTGGGAGCAATTTGGGGTTCAGAATCTTGCTCAAGGACACTTCGATGGGGTCAGGCAAAGTGGGGCTCGAACCTGCAACCCTCCGGTTGTCGAACGACACCTGTACCGTTACTGTCGCCCCATGGTGTGCATTGCATGTACCTATGTGCTCACCAGTACAATGAATAGAATAATACTCAGCAGTACAATTAATAGAATAATAATCACCAGTACAATGAATAGAATAATAATCACCAGTACAATGAATAGAATAATGTTCACCAGTACACTGAATAGAATAATGCTCACCAGTACAATGAATAGAATAATAATCACCAGTATGTGTTTTTGTTGTGCACTTGATGTGTTTATTTTTAGTGTTTTTTTTCTCTGCATTTTTCTAATGTATTTATGTCATGTTTATGCCATGTTGTAGAATCCGATACCAGAATTTCCTACTAGATAATAAAAGTAATCTATCTGTCTATCTATCTGTCTATCTGTCTATCTGTCTGTCTGTCTGTCTGTCTGTCTGTCTATCTGTCTATCTATCTATCTATCTATCTATCTATCTATCTAAGGGCCTGTGTGTGTGAACTGTACTCTCACACTCCTGACTTGGCACAGAGCACTCTGTCTTAAAGCCTTTCTGTGTATGTGTGTGTGTGTCTGTTTTTGTCCCCTCAGTACTGATTACTCTGCAAAAATCAGACCAGATGTGCAGATATGTAAGTATGCTTGTTTCTTGATTCCTTTAATAGGAATGCAATAAAATAGATTGTTATATGGCCAGAAGGACTTTGAATGGCCCTTCCCAATGTTCAGAGGTCAGTTATTTCTCTGTAATGATCCCAGAGAAAAAAATAATGACCACTGTCAATGCCAATGGATTTTGTGCTTCAGACTGACATCCTCATATCATTCCGTGAGTAGAGATCATTCATTTCTTGCAATGGAACTCCATTGAAAGTGAAAGTGTTTGTTTCAAATTCAAACTGTGTTGTGAACTATTTGTTTATCCTGTGAAGCCACAAAATGGTAATTTCGCTTGGCCTCGGGGGCCTTTTGGTCCTTTCCATTGATTTTCCCATAATGACTGGCAAAAAATACCTAATCCTTTATATCACCCATCAATGTAATAATTTCCTGCCAATGTAATAATTCACCAATGTAATAAAAATAAGCACTTTTTAGATATCATAAAAAGTGAAACTGTATCTGTTTTAACATTATGACTGCCACTGCAATCACTTGAAATTTGGTGGACAGGTGAACGTAAAGGACAGGTTCGTTTTTTTACACTTAAGCCTTGTTTTCTGATTGTTTATGATGAAATACAATGGTTAAGATTAAAATTGTTCGGAGAATTTTCCTTAACCAGTTTTTCATCATAAACGATCAGAAAACAGGGCTTTAAAGGCATACCAGGCAAGGATGATTTTTTTTTTTTTTTTAATCTCCGGAGCGCCCCCTACGGTCACCAACTATTTGGAGAAAATAGCAACAACATTGCGCCAGTGTAATGGAGAAGTTATTTTGTCATCGGACAACCGCAAACTAATTCTCCATTAAAGGAGAAATATGGTGTGAATCAATACGTAGCCCTGTTATTCAAGGTCACCAAGTGCCTTCAGCAGGAAAAAGAATGAGAAAATAAACGTTATAGATAGAATAGTGAATCGGCAGCTAAAACTAACAGCTAACACTAACCGAATGGAACATAAAAACTCACTTCCAGTTTCATTTTCCTTTGCCCCATTCAGTAAACATTAGCTGCTGATTTGTTAATCAGTTGATGTTGTATCAAAATTTGCCATAAACAATTGTAAGTGATACAATTTCTAACATTTTCAAACTAACAGTAGTTCAGAAGTGGAGGTGGCAGTTGCTATGAACAATTTTCAACTTGTTCTTTACAACTTTTCAATTTGGCATCAGTTTTTATTTAAATAAGATTGATGCAATATAAACCAGTGGCATTTTCATGACCACAGGGAATAATTTTTTCCTGCCTTAGCTAGTTAGAAGTCCACATTGTGTGGTCCAGATAGCATTTATAGTTATGATAGAGTTATAGAGTTATAATCTAATTTTGCATGGCAAAAATGACTGGGATTCTTACTTTGAGGGGTTGGTCTCTGGGACGGTTGATCTCTATAACAGTTTTGGCTTAAAAGCAATGTCAAGATATGTGTGACGGTCATTTAGTAACATCACATTTTTTCTCACCAACTCGGTTCTTAACCATAAATTTGCCACTCGAGGAGACAGCACACAAGACATTTATCTGGTCAACTGCATCTAATGTAAATACAACTGTCTTAGTCCCACTGTTTCATTTTGTCTGTGTGAATGTTGTCTCCTCACCTCTTGTCTGCAGATGCATGCGAGCTCACACTGGACTCACACACTGTGGACAGATCTCTCCGTCTCTCTTACCATAACAGGAAGGTGACGTGTGATGGGTGTGTGAGAGCATACCCTGACACGCTACAGAGATTGTGTCCGCCTCAGGTGGTGTGTAAGAAGGGTCTGGCTGGATGTTTTTATTGGGATGTTGAGTGGAGTGGAACTATGGCTGTCATAGCTGTGGCATATAGACGCATCAAAAGAAAAGAGGTTTTGCTACCCTGGTGTGTGATAAGTCCTGCAGTCTGCATTGTACTGATACAAGTTACTTTGCCAAGCACAACAATATGAACACTAATATATACCCACCTTCTTGCTCCAGACAAGTAGGAGTGTACCTAGACTGGCAGGCTGGCACTCTGTCCTTTTAAAAAAGTCAATTCCGACACATTGCACCATTCAGTGAGCCCCTCTATCCAGTGTTTTGCCTTTGCTCTGACTCATCACTGTCCCTGTGTTGGATCACTTGACTTCCTCAAAGTGCATGGACACCTGGGGTCTGTACTACTAAGCAAGGTTACTGGTTAACCTGGGTAGCTTTGGGAGTTACCACTGATCTCTAAAGAACTCTCCATTGAGCATCAGTTGTTTCTGAAGTGACATGTTGTTTTTAGATCAGCAGTTCCTCCATAAGTTACCCAGTTCAGCCAGTAACCTGGCTTCATAATTTACCCCCTGGTCATACAAATCTGTGAGGGTGTTGCTGCACATACATATTACAGTGTTTATTCTCTTTCAGCAGAATACAGCATGTTTTATAAGAGTGTTCTGTAGCTATAACTCTGATGTATCAGACTATTTTGCTCTTATGGTTTAGTTGTCTCCAGCTTCTGTTCATACATTGTGTGCTGGTCTAAGGGTGTTACATGAGAGAGAGAGAGAGAGGCAGAGACAGAGACACTAGTATGAAGAGAGGACATTAACTCCAGAGAAAGTATTGAAGGACTGCATAAATGAGGTCCCTGATTTCAGGGCACAGTCCCTGAAAAGAGGCTAAAACATTGCTTATTTTAATGATATTGACGGTAGAAAAATGGATTTCACTTCAGAGGTCTGGGCACGTTACCCAGAGATTTTAGCCAGCATCCTAGACTCCCAGTCTGATGTTGAAACCCTAATAAGTCTTGGAGTCTGGATTGTGCTCATTAGACTTACTTTGCCAGGCACAGTGATGAAAACATTGGAGTGCAATACTTGCTCCACCAAAAGAAAGACTCTTTTGTAAGTCGCTTTGGATAAAAGCGTCTGCTAAATGCCTAAATCTAAATGTAAATGTAAATGTAAAGACTGGTTTGCGGCACTGTGTCCATCTGTACAGCCGACTTTGACACAGTGAAGCCTTTGCAGATATTTCAGTGCACATTCAGAGTTTGGTTTTGAAAGCTCTTTACGGTCTGGGCCCAAGCTACATGTTTGATCTCATCCAACAGTACATGGCCTCTCAGCTCCCTGCTAAATATAGGCTCAAAACACACCTTTATTGAGGCCTTTATTAAAATATTTCATATTCTGATATTCTGTGCTGTTTTTCAAGAAACAGGTTTTTTTTAGATAACAGTAGAGTTTTTATTTTGTGCTTTTGTTTGAAAAAGATATACTGGTCTGTGAGTAAATGATTAAGTTATTTTTTCTTACTCCATTTCTTAATTGTCCTCTGGGTGGCCTCCGCTCAGCCCTGCTGTCATATGTTTAATTGTACTGTAACCTGGTTGGCCCTCTGAAAGGCTATAGATTTAAGAACTCAGATTATCAGCATACGTTATTGTCATAAAATTTATTATTTCTCTTTTTGTTCAGTATTTCTTAATTTCAAATATACACAATTACAAATTGACAAACACAACAATTCATGCCGAAAACAGAAAAGGGCAGGTCAGCCTTAAAAATCATAGACTGACATTATTTAAAGCATGGTGTTCCTGGTTAAAATAGTTTCAGTGAGTGCAGATGAACCAGCTCTACAGGTCTGGTCTACAGTCTTCCAGCGCTCAGCACCAATCACAGTCGTGTACCCAGAGGCTACCCTTTTCTCCATTATATTTTAAAGAAGCCAAAATGGTTCAACCATGTACCATTTTGAGATATTGTGGAAATTATTATCATAAAGAATATGAAGTTTGTTTTAATATATACAATATTAACTTGAGAGTGTAATGCTTATACTAACATATGAAAGAAGGGTGGTTTGTAACATGTTAATGGTAACCCAGAAGGCCGAAGCAGTTCAGGCAGAGAGAGAGTAGGGACTTGGGTAGTTCAAACAGAGGACAAGGACAAGCAAGAGGCCTTGAACAGTTCAAGAGACAAGATTTAATGCAGGGAGATGCTTCGGATCTGGGGATACCTCAGTTTGGGAGGATACCATGATAAGGTGGCCGTGAATGGGGCCGCTGTATGAATGGATGCTGTTCACATCAGAACCATGGTAAAGATGGGTCCTGATTAAATGAAGGGAATATAAATTATAAAGATAAGAGTCCAGCATAAGGAAGTATATGTCAGACTAAACGCCCAGCAAGGAAGAATAATAGTTTTTATGATAACCGGATGGGTGAGGAAATCCACCAATATGAACAGGACTGAGGCCTCCTACATTAATTAATATGATGCAGGTAAATCGGGGGGGCTCTGGGTGATTCTATTATCATAAAAGTTAGATATTTGGAAGGGACAGTCAGAGCCTGATCAACTCTCAAGGTAAACGGTATCCTCCCTGCAGCGGATCTCCTTCACACTACTAAGCACTTATACTGTGAGGCAAAATATTTTATATTTTACAATAGTATTGTCTTGTGGCACTTCACAGAAGGAGCACCCAAGAGCAACAGGAGCAAGGAAAAACTCCCTTATGTTCAGTTAGTCTAGGAAGAAACCTTGGGCAGATCCACGACTCAAGGGGCTAACCCAACTGCCAGGGGTCATGCAGAAAAATTACAATCTGTAGTAACCATGACAGACTACAAGTTGCTTATGGTTTTAGCTAAGGTTCATAATAGTTTATAATAGAGTATTATCCCACTTTACATGACATGGTAGTCAGTCTATAGGTGGTTATCAGGAATTATGGCTGGACAATGTAGCAGCGGCCAGACATAGTGTCAAACTCAAGGAGTGAGATGGGTCATGGGGGTAAAAATAAGGGTCCATTTGACAGTGCCATTTGGGGGGGGGGAGTCAATCACAAAGACTCAAGGAAGGGGAGTCGGGCCTAGCATGGGCGTCCAGGAAGGGTCTCTATGATCGAGAGTCGGTCCTGACATGGGCCTCCCGTAGTGTTGGTTGTAGTCCACCCAGGAGAGGAGGGTGAGAGGAGTCCGCCGGAATGAGGCAGAGATGACACTCAGCAGAGATAATTGTAGACAGAGGAAGAAAATGAGCTGAAAGAGAGAGAGAGGGTAAGAGACAGAAAGAGAGTTGTACGGCATGACACATGAAGGTTTTGTGGCGGCACCAGGCTATAGCAGCATAACTAAGTAATACAGTATCAGCACACGTAATATCCCTTCATGTAAGAGCAGGTTGAATGAGATTCTTTAGCAGTGATATGCTGCTTTACTTTGGATAAAACTATCTAAACCAGGCAAAAACTTTAACCTAAACCTAAACATAAACAAGCATTGCATAAATGGTGTTGTGGCCTGTGGTAGCACACCTGGCTGAGATGCTTTTTTAGAAATGTTTTGCAGGTATTCTCCTGTTGAGCACTTATATGCTTTTCTATAAAGCACAGGGAAAATGGGTCTTTTGACAGTTTTTATAAACTTTTTATAAACTTTGTCTTTCCACAGTAACTTTAGTAAGGTTATTCATATTTCAATTTTTTTTCATATCATTTAATACCTAATTTGTGTATTTAAACACACACACACATCTTTCTGTGAAGCATAATGAAAATGGGTAGAAAATAGGTTGAAAACAATTGTTACATGGGTTACCCTTGAGATTTGTCTGCTGTGTGATAATGGTATGAATTATCTTTGTCTTCAGGTGTTTCCTCACCTGGCCTGATCCAGTTCACCTCAGTGAAGTCAGACTCTGTGACTTTAAGCTGGTCACCACCAGAGGGCACTACTGAACCCCAACTACACAATAGTGTTATTAACTCATTGAGATTGACCTTTTAAGTAAAAACCCATTTCTTAGAGAGTTAGTTGCTCAGTGCGATACAATGTCTTTAACAGAGACATAAATAATTACTCTCAGGTCAGAGATGGAGAAGTGGGAGGCTTTGAAGGGGGAGGTTTGTTCACCACACAAAGGTCCAGGATAGGTCAAAGAGTGCTAACCCTCTTGGGAACCAGAAAATATCTACTGTACCGTCCCTTGTTCACTTCCTCCCAGGGAACCACACATATGACCTGCTTGACCGGCAACTCAATCAGTTCCTGTCTCTGGATCGTAGCCCGGTGGGCGGAGACTACTTTGAAGGCGGAGCCAACAAAATGCAGATGAGGCAGGCAAACCAAAGCTGATAGCTTTTGCTCACCATAGAAATGACTGTAAATGGAATGCAACAATCTTAGCTCACCTATCCTTTTAGAGGGGTTGACCAACAGGTGGCAGGGTTGTCCTACCGTAAAACAATTTGTGAAGGTCTCAAGGAAGTGACCTTCATAAAAGAGCCAAGCCCATATCCAGATAAGGCCTTTGTCTCAGTCAGATCAGTCGCTGTCCTGAAGAATGAAGAATTTTAGGTGAGTCTTCACTTGCACTTTCAAATATCAGAAGGCTAAAGAATATCTTTCCTCCGTTGATGTAGGCATCAAAAATAGCTTTGCTTATGGATTGGCCTCACATAGACTAGACTAGACATAGGCATGTTGTTTTCATTTTCTCCAGACTACATTAACAGCATTTGTCTCTAGTTTGGAGCAGGAGTATTACACTTCATGTTACTTCCTTTTTACATTTGAAAGGCATGGTTGAAGTAGGCTATATGTTAGTTTGACCAAGACTTCATTCATTTGATCCAGTGGATAACCCTAGTTTAGACTAGACACTGATAGCGTAGCCTAGTAAACAAGTCAGGATTGTTCATTTCTAACAGATGACGTATTTATAAAGATAACAAATTATATAAAGATAACATATTTATATAAGAATTTAACAGATAAGTCCGGTCAATAACTCACAAAATTGCAAAATTGCTGGATTTGTCAGATTCTATTCATGATCATTGTTGTCTAGAACAGTGTTACAAATTCAACAGGTCATAAAAGGTTGAAGTTGAGGTTGAAGTTTGCCCTTTTGTCCCAGGTACACTCAGCAATAGAGGACTATAAAAGGGTGTGTTACACTGTTGTTTACATTATTCATGGGGAAGACAATCAGTAGCCTGCAGTGCTATGATGACAGAACGTTTAATGTTCATTTGCAAGCTAAATAGCCCATACAGTCTACTAATTCAAATATAAATGAAGCTGATACTTGATTATATGACCTTTGAACTGTGACAGAATAAAAAGTACTAACGTCACGCTCCTGTTTGTATTTAATTTACATAAATACAGCAAGAAAGGCTATTGAAAATATATTTGGGATTTATAGATTCATATTCTCTCCACTGTTTTCTCCACAAATCTCCCGACCACAGGAGGCGAGCTGAAATATGAATGAAGAACTGTTAACGTGAATGAAGATGAATTACTCTGATGAGCAGGCAGGGGTCGCCCGGATGCAGACACGTGAACCAGAGAGGCCTGACAGGTAGGCTGAGCTCATAGCTGAGTCCATGGCTGTAGCTACCATTGAGGACACTGAGGTCATGTCCTTGGTACTTTTTCTAGAGTTGATGAAATTTATAACCCATTTATGAAATCTACCATCTTTCAGATATTTTTAACTTCTCAAAACAACAAAAATTGCGGAGTGGGCGCTTGCCTGCTCAAAAAATCGCGGAGTGTGTGTTATTTTAGGCTGGCCTTGCCTTCCTAGCACTTCCACTTGATTATCATCTCCCTGCAGTGCTAGTTTGGATTTGATCCCATTGAGCTTGTTGTCTCAGGAGGCATTTTAACCTGTTCAATCAGTGAACAGAGGGAGGCATTAGGAATGCAGAGCTAGAATGCTATCAGTCAAAGGAAGATATTAGTCAGGGGGTGATTCAATCTATTTAAACATAAACACCTCACGTAAGCAATCAAATCTCATTAACGAATGTCCAGACCCTCTGTATGAAACAAAAGTGCAGAACAAGGGTCTGATTTTATACCAGGCCAGTTGAATTTATAGAATGAGTGCTTTGAATGCACAATATATCACCGCTCACATGAACAATTACACTCAAACTCAGTGTCACAAACAAATGAGCTGCTGGCATTTGTCGTGGTGAAGCAGACACAATGGGTCTTCTGCTAGAATGAGATGGTAGACTCTACAAAGATAGCCTAAACGCCTCTGAACATTAACTGTCAAAACTGCAGATCCTGTCTCCGCAAATCATATCCTCTCCTGAAAACTTCTTTTGCCAGTAGAACAGCCACAGACGCAGCGTGAGAAATACAGGGAGAGCAATTTTGATTGGGCTGTTTAGTATTTTGTGCAGATGTACCTTTACAGTCAACCTCTATCTCTCTCTCTCAATAGGCTATTAATTAGTCAGAATGAAAGTTCCTTGCAGCTCAAACCGTATTTTAAAAAGTAATAGGTCTACGCAATTCACCCTGTATGATCGCAGCACAGTGTACTGTCTGTAAATAGGAAAACAGCTACACTACATTTCCACTGCCTGGAGTTTAATGACAACAAATATAATAACCAGTATAATTCTTGCAGGTTAGGATGTCTGAAACTGCATTTTGGAATAATCATTTGCAGTTTGTAATGCAGGAAATGCAATATTTTGATCATGAATGAAACTGTATTGCACTATATTGCATTTAGCCCACACAAAAATGCATCATATTGGACATTAAGATTTTACTGTAGGCCTGTACTTTGCCCCATAACTATGTGTGGTGTAGAGAATATTTAAATCTATTGAAATTTAGTGAAGGGTATGTTAGTCCTTTTTGTCAAATAACAGCTGCAAGGGATCAGTTAACCTATTTAGCCATTACAAAATAATAAACAGGAGAAAGACACAGTCATTTGAGAACAGTCAGGAGAGGAGAAGGATATAACACTGATATCCTTTACAAGTGAGTGACGGTCAAGAAGTGACCCCCTGCCAATACATATTGGCATGCACATATGTCAAAACACACAAGTGGAAACTGGCACCAGCCAAATAGATTTTACACTCAAAATCATGATCTACAATTGAGTGACTTGCCAGTGACCTGATACTCACACACACACACAGTCAGGGGGCTTACAGGTTTCATACCCCACAAACTCTCCCATGGCACAATTTGCATGTCATTACGATTTTTGCATTTTGCAGTTTTCACGATGTGTGAGCACTGTCGGCCATTTTTGACCTCGGCGTTTGAAAAATCTTGGCTAACACCCTGGCTGAGCTTGTTATAATTTGCTGATGACAAACACTCCTTGACCTTTACTGGTCCTCCACTGCTTTAGTCTAACGTTGTGTAATGTTGTATGATTCTCACTGGAACCACAGGAAAGGACCATGCTCCATGGTGTCTAGTGGCATGTCCATGAGAAGTGATTGGTCAAGTGATCAGCGGAAAAGGAAAAGGTAGGCAGTAGAAAAGTGACCAATAAACAACTTAACATTACTAAACACTGATATTCAAATCTACAAAGAGACAAAATAAGGCAGCATGCTGTATACATCTGAGCTCCAAAAGACTCACCACCTAAATGCCATTCATACAGAGGGCTGAGCTCAACTGATGTCACAATTTAGCCCCATTACCTATGTACTAAAAAACTATACAGAAGGTCAGTTTTCACATTCAAATAGACACACTACCTACCATTTTTTTCAAATCTGTCCTTCACGTAATAGCTTAATAGCTTGGTTTAATAGCCTGGTCTGCCTTTAACCATCAAAGTGAGAGATTCAAGGTCTCTCAAGGTTCATAGTAGCATTGAGTTTCCCTCTTAGGGGATTATAGTTATCCTATTCTATTCTACCCTACCCTACCCTACCCTATCCTACCCTACCCTACCCTATTCTACCCTACCGTACCATATCCTACCCTACCCTACCCCATCCTATCCTACCCTACCCTACCCCATCCTACCATATCCTACCCTACCCTACCCTACCCTACCCTACCCTACCCTACCCTACCCCATCATACCATATCCTACCCTACCGTACCATATCCTACCCTACCCTACCCTACCCCATCCTATCCTACCCTACCCTACCCCATCCTACCATATCCTACCCTACCCTACCCTACCCTACCCTACCCCATCATACCATATCCTACCCTACCGTACCATATCCTACCCTACCCTACCCTACCCTACCCTACCCCATCATACCATATCCTACCCTACCGTACCATATCCTACCCTACCCTACCCTACCCTACCCTACCCTACCCCATCCTACCCTACCCTACCCTACCCTACCCCATCCTACCATATCCTACCCTACCCCATCCTACCATATCCTACCCTACCCCACCCTACCCTACCCTACCCTACCCTACCCCATCCTACCATATCCTACCCTACCCCATCCTACCCTACCCTACCCCATCCTACCATATCCTACCCTACCCCATCCTACCATATCCTACCCTACCCCATCCTACCCTACCCTACCCTACCCTACCCCATCCTACCATATCCTACCCTACCCCATCCTACCCTACCCTACCCTACCCTACCCCATCCTACCATATCCTACCCTACCCCATCCTACCCCACCCTACCATACCCTACCCTACCCCACCCTACCCTACCCTACCCCATCCTACCATATCCTACCCTACCCCATCCTACCATATCCTACCCTACCCCATCCTACCCTACCCTACCCTACCCCATCCTACCCTACCCTACCCTACCCCATCCTACCATATCCTACCCTACCCCATCCTACCCTACCCTACCCTACCCCATCCTACCCTACCCTACCCTACCCCATCCTACCATATCCTACCCTACCCCATCCTACCCTACCCTACCCTACCCTACCCTACCCTACCCTACCCCATCCTACCATATCCTACCCTACCCCATCCTACCCTACCCTACCCTACCCTACCCCATCCTACCATATCCTACCCTACCCCATCCTACCCTACCCTACCCTACCCCATCCTACCCTACCCTACCCTACCCTACCCCATCCTACCCTACCCTACCCTACCCCATCCTACCCTACCCTACCCTACCCCATCCTACCCTACCCTACCCTACCCTACCCTATCCTATCCTTCCCTACCCTACCCTACTCTACCCTGTCCTATCCTACCCTACCGTATCCTACCCCATTCTACCCTACCCTATCCTACCCTATCCTATCCTAAGTGACTCCAAAGCTGGCAAATGTTGCCTGGTTTGCAATTAACCATCAAAGTGACCACGAAGTGGGTAAATGAACAGCATATAGTGTTGCTGGTACTTTTTGATCAAACAATCGCTACACTAGGCTGACCGGATGACCCCGTTTTCTGGGTACAGTCCCTGATTTTGGTGGTCTGTCAAGAAAAAATAGATTAGAATAGATAGAAGAATTTGAGGTCAGTTGGACAAATAGTTTGAGACTTGCATTGAACAGATACACAGACAGACAGACAGACAGACAGACAGACAGACACACATACAGATGTTCCTTGCATTTATATAGTATATGCTGTGTTACCGTATAACATGTATGATTTTCATAGGAACCACATGGAGGGTCCAGGCTCCACTGTGTCCAGTGGCATTTCCATGAGGAGTGATTGGTCAAAAGATCCCCCACTTAACTTCAGGGTTGAATGGCAAAGGTAGGCAGCAGAAATGTTACAAATAAATAATCAGTCTTCCACAGAATTGATGGTGATCACATGATCAAGCAATGAACTAGCCTGGGAATTCAGGCATTAAATACCACATCGTTATGAGAGGTCTCCAATGACACAATTGGAACAAACTGGAAGTTGAGAACAGAATGGGCATGGGATCACATTTGTGCAAATTGGGCATGGGATCACATTTGTGCATATTGTGCAATTTGAAATTTACGTTCAGTTCTATATCTTTATTACATTATTGCATGTCTGACTGTCTTCTCTGATTCCCTCAGCTGTGCATCAGTGGATTCTGGTTACATACCATCTGCGTCAGCCTCTAGGTATGTTACCACTTAAAGACATTCACAAACGTGCACAGGTATGGGTCGGCATGGAAAAGGTCAGGTCCTCTCAGATTGACAACAGAACCATCTAATCACCCAGATAGCTAGGGGCTGGCGGTCCACTGCCGTTTTGCTCATCGGATTTCCAGCGTTTCTGGAAATTTGCTGCTAATGTAGTTTTCCAGTGATCCAAAGTTAAAGCTTTGCTGTAAATAGCTTTGCTTGCCACAGCCACCCAGGTGCTTGTCTCTGCTGTTCCATGCTATACACCTAGGTGTAAATAGCCACATTTGCTATGCCCATCAGGAGCAAACAAAATTGTTGCCTGTAGACACTGTGGGTGCAAATGGCATCTGCCCAAATTTTAAAAACATAATCTTCATTTTATACCTCTCTGTGCACAGGCCTAGGCCATGCAACATTATATTATTCTAAACGCTGTGTTCCACCGACAGCATGCCGTTTAAGTGCATTGTTCAGCACTGCCGTTTTCCAGTCAGACGTCTTTATTGAATGACTGACCGTGAATCATCTCAATATTCTGCCCCTTCTTTTTACCAATGTAACAACAAAATTAAATCAGGTGTGATGAGGTAGGGGTTTGCTTCTCTGGCTCATCCATAGATATAGAGAACAAGTACAGGTATGTAGCACTTAGGTTTGTAGTGTTGAGTGTTCTGCCAGAGGAGCAGGGCTGTTTCAAGGCTGTACTGTTTCACATCTTTGACATAGTGGAGTGTTTAATTGACAGACAACAAATATTTCTTCAGAAAATCTCATGAATGAAAAGCAGCAAACACTGCATGATGACACACTGCATTAATCCACACACTCATTTTACTGAGTGCCCAACAAAGTTACTAAATGAAAGACATTATTTATTGTGTCCTTGCAGTGCAGCAGTTGTGTGGGAGCAGTGTGATGTCTGCTTTGAAGCAGCTCTAAAGATTTGTCTGACCTGCATGGCCTCCTACTGTATGAGTCATGTGAGGGACCACTACAGATCTCCAGACCTGCAGACACATCAGCTAGAGAACCTCCAGCATCAGGGCGTCTGTGATCAACACCACAAACAGCACGAGTTCTACTGCAGGACCGACCAATCAGCAATCTGCTCACACTGCTTACTTCACAATCACAAGGAACATGATGTCATTGAGCAGGTGAAGTCAAAGTCTAATTTGTCTCATACAATTATACAGTGTACAGTATGCAATGCAATGGTTGGTCTGCTGAATTTAATGACTGTGTGTCGCATTAATGAGGGAGAATATATAATAATTATTGTGTATATATGAATGATAAGTATATTTACATATATACAAGATCAGTCAGAGATCAGATCTCTGCATGTACCCCAGGACACCATAATAGTGAACAAGGTTGCATGACAGCAACAATATTCATTCATTCTCTTAATTCGCCACATTAACAGCTTATTAACTATTTAATTTTACCTGTTTATACAGATCCCTGAAGGGGCACAGTCAACGAGAAAAGGTATGCTTTTGGATCAAATTTATGAGTTTATGAGTGGGGGAATCAAGTATTTAATGTGTCAACATATTTCCAATTAGCCTGGCAGAAACCCATCCTGATTGGCAAGAGATTTGATTTCTCCAGGCTTATTTGCACTTTGTTTTGTTTGCCTGAGATAGGGAACCAATCCTGTCTTTTTCCTCATGGTTTGAAGTGTCTGTGTCTCAAGGTGTTCCCCCACCTGGCCCAATCCAGTTTAGCTCAGTGCAGTCAGACTCTGTGACTTTGAGCTGGTCACCACCAGAGGGCGCTCCTGAAGCCCTCAGCTACAGAGTAAGCAGGAGACGAGGCCAAGAGCTACGCAGCTTCAAAGTAGCAAGTTTGGGTCTGGAAGTGACAGATCTGATTCCAGGAGAGATGTACCACTTTGCTGTGGCCTCCCTCAGTGCAGATGGCTACCAGGGCCCTTCTGTGAAGGGATCTGTGCGCACAGGTGAGATCCCGCCCCCTTTTCTCTGGTGGCAATACTGTCTGCTGGGCATGTCCATGTTAATCGAGTTTGATACACTGATTTCATTAATCTTCTTCTGTACATGCAAAAGAAATGATTTTTCTCAAACAACTTTATTACTGTACATCGTGATCTGATTCTCCGTTATCCTAAGTAATGTTCATTAAATGGGCTACAATATGTGACTAAGCATCCAACAGCTAGTGTTATGGGTTTTTTTTTTGTTTGTTTCTGCTTGTATTTCTTTTTTGCTTGTTTGTTTGTTTATTTGTTTGGGAAGGGTTGGGGTGGAAGGGGTTGCATAGCGTGTCTTACCTGTCTGGTACATACTGTATCTATGTTATTGCTGTACTTACTGTTCTTCTGTATGAAAACTTTTATATAAATAAATCATACATAAAAGTAACGTTCATTAAGCTGGGGGTAAGAGCGTTTAATATTCCATATGGTGGTTTGATGTGGTATAAATGTAGTGGAAGTAGTTTTTGGAACAAAAGAGAATGTTCAGGTGTTGTTTTTGTTTTTCATTGATGAAATGGTCTTTGCCTAGTGCGACTTGTATGTGAAAGATTACTGTAAGTGCGGTAATGTAGTAGTGTAAGTGTATTGTATGTGAGAGATTACTGTAAGTGGTGTAAGTGCGGTAATGTAGTAGTGTAAGTGTATTGTATGTGAGAGATTACTGTAAGTGCGGTAATGTAGTAGTGTAAGTGTATTGTATGTGAGAGATTACTGTAAGTGGTGTAAGTGCGGTAATGTAGTAGTGTAAGTTTATTGTATGTGAGAGATTACTGTAAGTGGTGTAAGTGCGGTAATGTAGTAGTGTAAGTGTATTGTATGTGAGAGATTACTGTAAGTGGTGTAAGTGCGGTAATGTAGTTGTGTAAGTGTATTGTATGTGAGAGATTACTGTAAGTGCGGTAATGTAGTAGTGTAAGTGTATTGTATGTGAGAGATTACTGTAAGTGGTGTAAGTGCGGTAATGTAGTAGTGTAAGTGTATTCTATGTGAGAGATTACTGTAAGTGCGGTAATGTAGTAGTGTAAGTGTATTGTATGTGAGAGATTACTGTAAGTGCGGTAATGTAGTAGTGTAAGTGTATTGTATGTGAGAGATTACTGTAAGTGGTGTAAGTGCGGTAATGTAGTAGTAACTAGTAATGCAGTAAGGTAGTAATGTGTGTAGTAATTACTAGCATGTGTAACTCTTTACTCCACAATCTCCTCTGCAGAGGTTCCTCCACCAGAGAATCTGTCTTTGGATCTGAGGTCACTGAAAGCGTTTCTGACATGGACCAAACCTGCTGGAGTGGACCAGGTGTCTTACCTGCTGGAGCTCTTCAGAGGTCAGGAACACATAAACACCATTTCCAGAGATGCCCTCCAACATACCTTCACTGGGCTACAATATGGAACAGACTACACCATCAGAGTGTCCACTGTCCTGAGCAACAGCCATCAAAGCAAACCAATCCCTAAAACTTTTAGAACAGGTAAAAATGTATTGAAATGCAGATTAAATTCCAGATACATTTGCACTTCTAAAGTGCACAACAACAGCTGTTGATCTGTCAGATTTCAAATGCATTTAGCATTATGATCACCAGTAAATGTGATCACACATCACAGAATTTTCACAAATTCTTGGTGGAAAGTTTTCATTCAGCCTTTAGTCAGTCAGTTGGGTAAGGTTCCCTCATAGAACATTTTGTTCATTTTGTCCACGTTATGTGCACTCTGGGTTAGGGTTTGGCCTGAGAGGTCTGGTAGAATACTATATGGTTAAGTGGTGTAAGCATCAACAGTCTAAAGAGGAACTGACAAAAGTGCCAATTCATGATTATCGGCATTTGTAACTTTATTACTCCAAACTCCTCTGCAGAGGTTCCTCCACCAGGAAAACTCACTGTTGAAGTGAGTTTAGTTTCAGCGTCTCTGAAATGGACCAAACCAGCTGGAGTGGACCAGGTGTCTTACCTGCTAGAGCTCGTAAGAGGTCAGGAATGTATAAACACCTATTCCACAGATGATCTCCACCATACCATTACTGGCCTACAGTATGGAACATACTACATCATCAGAGTGTCCACTGTACTGAGCAACGGCCGTCAAAGCAAACCAACCTGCCTACCATTTTACACAGGTGAAAAAGACATTCAATGCAAACACATCATTATGTTCAAGGATTGTGTGTGACAGAAAATGTGTGAATATCAGATGTAAGAGATAGACCCAACTGTTTGCAGTGACAGTGTTTATCTATATACAAACACAGATATATAGGAAGCGTTCAGATGTAAAACCCTCTAACTCCGTCTTCAGGAATATGCAAAATTAAGTTGTTTTTATTATAATTTCCAAGTAATCTTTATCAAACTGTAATTTGAATGTTATTAACAGCAAAAACAAATCAGGCAAAAACCAATCCAGTTGGAGTTGGACAGATAGTAAAGTTTATCAAACTTATATAAATATATTTCTGTAAATTCATTGTATATATGGACTACATATATATTCATATGTATATGTATATGTGTATGTGTATGTGTATGTGTATGTGTATGTATATGTATATGTATATGTGTATGTGTATGTGTATGTGTATGTATATGTATATATCTCTGTGTGTGTAATTATAGGTAACTAATTGTGTTCTGTGTTTTTGTTCTTCCCCAGAGGGTCTAAGGATTATGCTGCTGGGAAAGATTGGAGTGGGAAAGACCGAATCAGGAAACATCATCCTTAGGAGAGATGCATTTGTAGATGCATTCAGCCCTCACGCTCGGACACAGCACTGTTGGTTGGCAAGAGCAGAAGTGGGTGGGAGACTGCTTTGTGTGATGGACACTCCAGGCCTGTTAGACACAGATCACATTGAGGCTGAATCCATGCAAGAGATTAAGTGCATCTCTCTGTCCTCTTCAGGGCCACATGTGTTTCTGCTGGTACTCAGGTTGGACTGTAGATTCACACAGGAGGAACAGGAATCAGTGAAGTACATTCAGAGTATTTTTGGTGAAGAATCAGCCAAGTACACAATAGTGCTGTTCACTCATGGAGATTATTTGGAAAAGGAAGGAGTCACCATTGATGAGATTATAAGTACAAACACATCACTTAGAGAGTTTGTTGCTCAGTACCATGGGAGATACCATGTCTTTAACAACACAGACATAAGTAATCACTCTCAGGTCAAAGAGCTGCTGAATAAGATTGATCAGATGGTGACAGCGAATGGAGGAAACTATTATACCAGGAGCAGAAGCGCCTCTGATCCACCATTGAGCAGAGGAGTCTCATAGACTCATACACCATTGAGCAGAGGAATCTCATAGACTCATACACCATTGAGCAGAGGAATCTCATAGACTCATACACCATTGAGCAGAGGAATCTCATAGACTCATACATCATTGAGCAGAGGAATCTCATAGACCCATACACCATTGAGCAGAGGAATCTCATAGACTCATACACCATTGAGCAGAGGAATCTCATAGACTCATACGCCATTGAGCAGAGGAATCTCATAGACTCTTACGCCATTGAGCTGAAGACTCTCTTGGAAGCTATGCAGGATAAATGCACCATTCAGTGACAGGACCATGAAATACTTTTTTGTTCATCTTTACCTATGTGTGTGTCAGGGAGTCGCTAACAGAACTCCTTAATCATGCTAAAAGTTGCTAACTAAGGGCTGTCTCTTAAAACTTGTTTACAAAGCAGATCATTCTTTCTCTCTCTCCTTATTACTTAATTTCTTTCTATTTGTCTCTTTCTACTTCTCTTTGTCTGTCTTTACATCTGCTAACACGCTGATTCTGACATTGCATCTACATCACACCCTTTACACGCGCCCACATTCCCCTAGACATTACTGAATATCTTTGTTGTTTTTGGTATAATTTTCAATAAATTATAATTAGCATTAATCTTGTTGTCATGTCCCTTTTATGTTGCTGTCTGAGACGAGCTGTGCTGTAGCAATATAGATATAGATTCTTGCACGTACGTAAGTGTCTCCAGTTAGGATCCTTCAGTCTAGACGATAACTGTAACTACTATTATTGTTGTTGTTGTTCTTATTATATAAAACCTTAACCTTAAAATCTGTAGCTCACAGTGATGATTAGACAGCCCTGCAGTGAGATACTGAACTCCAGAATATCCAAGGTCATTGTTACTCATGTCGAGTTCTATTAGAGAGTTTTCTGGCTGAATCATTGAGGCCATAATCTCACAGGATTTCTCTGTAAGTCCACAGCCAGCTAGTCTGAAAAAAGTTGGGTTACAGGAGAAATTTTGATCCTTTCAGAAGTATCAAATAAGGTAAGAAAATAACATACTATCTTGATATTTTGCTGTGAGAATGTGTATTTTGAAGCAGAAATGTACATGGTTATATGGAAATGTACGTAGTTTAATATTCAACAAATGTTTAACATTCAAAATGAAAAATGACTGAAAATGACTGTGGAGCATGAAGATGAAATTCCCTCATGCAGTAGACTCCAAATTTATGGTTTTAGCTAAAGAAATACTTGTTTGTGTGCGTGTGTGTCTTGAGTGATCTTGAGAGTGAGACTTCCCCTCAACGCTGCGATCAGTGAGGAGAATAAGAAAAAGAACCATCACTTGTCCTGCATCCCATGTGAGCACCACTTCCTCTTCTCCTATGTGAGCATACTAGTGTAACATGGAGCTCGAGCAGATTCCATGAATGACTATCTTAATTGTAACCCACAATAGTATTAGAATGAATGAGGACATTAATTGCAGTGGATTATTCCAGATTATACAATATATATATATATGTATATATATACAAACTATTTAGCAATTTGTGATTGGACGCCACACATTCACTAGGAGTAGGTATATCCCACAATATACGCTTGACACTTTACCCAGTAAATGCTTTATCTAGTAATCATTCCACATTTTCCACTGAGCTGACCAATCGTGCCTACGGCCAAACTACAGCCATGGGTGTGATCGCAAACAACTTCACTCTCACTCATGTTAGTGGTGTTGCTTACTTATTGCAATGATCCATAGTGTGTGCTGGCTGCAGATGACTTTAATAGAGTTCTAGTCAAAATAGAAGAGCAGATCAACTGTGACAGTGATCAAGCAGAAGACGATGGTGATGATGATGAGGAGGAGGAGCAGGAGGAGGAGGAAGATGATGATGATGATGATATTCAATCATGCTGCATAGGGTATTCAAATCATGTAAAATTTACTCTTTTAGATCCGAGAAGGTCAGATTTGGATTCAAGTTCTTAAAATGCTAAATATTGTGATAGGACAGTGAATCAGTGAGGAGACAGGAATTTGATTAAAAGAGAGAGACGGGGTTGGATCCAGAAATGACTGGAGGTTGGATTCGAACCTGAATCTCCATGGCCACAAATCCTGCGAAGTGAAGAAGTGACTGCTGATTGTATACCTTTGCCATTGCTGTGGTCCATTTGGAAGAAGCTTTGAAATGCAACCTTATGAAATTCTAACTACCCCTCTGACAGACTACCAGCATTACCAGCGGCAGTAATGACAGATTTGTCTATAGCTGCAGGTGCTGCAGCCAGCTGTACCACAGTCCCTCCTTATAAAGCATTTCTGTGAAACTGATTTTCTCTGTCATTTTGAATTCAGGGTTACTGGAGCCCAAGAAGTCTGATTGCTGCACATTGCCATGCTCTCCAAGTCCAAGCAAAGAAGGTCACCAGGTGGGTTGGTGAACAGTCCTTTGCAATGGACCTTTACAGTACTACTTTATATTATAATGTCACACACTCAGCCACTGCAAATGTAGATTTTTAATTTTGTGAGAAGAATCACTCATGTAAAATTTGTTTTTCTCTAGAAATGGATCTAGTCGTACTGGCATTTTCTGTACTCTGTGGAATCTTCTAGAGAGTACCGACACAGAGAAATTTGTTGACATCTTTCAAGTCTGCAAAAGCTTCCACAAGGAATGCCAGAGAATGATCTCAGATTTTGCAAGTCAGCCATTATCACATTATTTGGAAAAAGGATGAATATTTTGCCTCTGTTACCATGTAAATGTAAGAACAGAAGGTGTGGACCTCTCCTGGCTCACAAATCAAATCAGTCTAAAATCATAGCACAGACTATTCTCTCATCCTGCCCCCTATCCTGTATTCCCTTCTGTGTACGAGCATCATCAGTTCCTGTACCAGGCCTTAGGGGAAGCTTTCCGTAAACAAAATGGTGAAGTCATGCAGACACCTATGCCAGCTGTGGACTAGGTGTGGATTGTGAATGAGGCTCCTGTAAACACTGCCACCGCTGTCCAGGTGGAGTCGGTGCAAGTGTAAGCGTCCCCTGCAGCAGAAACAGCTGAGAAAAGCAGTTTGCTACCAGCAGGGGGAGTCAGAGAGGCAAGCGGGGGGCTGGCCCAGCCCTGCTAATGGCCTAACTATGACCATTGAGGGAAGGAGTAGCAGATTATCACTGGCAATAAGTTCCTTTAAAACCTACTAAAACACAAAAAAGTCTGGATTCACCCAGGAAGTATTTTGTAGCCTGGGCTCTTAAAACATTTAGTTTGTATTTAATGCTTTGATGATTTGTGTTGAAGGCTGTAGTCTATTATAAAGGCACATGCAGTGTGCAGTCTAGAGGTGTACCAGATGATGGCGCCATAAGATCATTGCATGAGTTGCTCATGACAAACACCCATGCTGTAGAGCCATCTTCCCTGGGCTGTTGGCTTCTGCAGTGTTGATCACGGCTAACCTCTGTGGCCAGTTTTAATTCGTTTATTCTGACGCCACTGCTGGGGGGTATTTTAAGAAGGTGGTGAAATTATAATCCTGGCTAAATTAATCTAGAGAGAGTGGTAAACCTGCTAATAGAGCAGCCTACTGGCTGTGTGTAGGTAAGAGAATGAGAACAGGCTTCTGTTGTCACCTCTGGTTTACGGTAATTACAGTAAATTTGCCATTTAACCCCATAACCCCACAGGGCTGTGGATGACTAGTGTCTGGAGGACAGGGGTGAAAAAATACAAAGGGCACCCTCTACTTTGGCCTGGACTCCAAAATGCTCCAATGACAAAGACACCAACACCAACAATGCAGAGAGGTTGAACAGTCACTGTCAGTAGCTAACAATGGAAACACCACAACTACACCTGGCAACGTTTGGGAGGCAGAACCCAGTGAGTGAAGTTTGGATTTTGTAATTTACATTTATGCATTTAGCAGACGCTTTTATCCAAAGCGACTTACATTTGTCAACTATCAATTGTTCAGGGCCAGTCTCCCCTAGAGCAACTTAGGGTTAAGTGCCTTGCTCACTAGCCAGGTTCCTTAGCCGCTACGCTACCACCCCTCCTAATTACGAGAGATGGGTATGAAGTACGGGAGAAACCCAGAAAAAAGTGTTGAGTGTTGGCAGCTCTGGCCACAACTTCTACTTAAAGGGATTATCTGGAGGGAACCAATCCTGTCCTGTTGAACCAATCCTGTCCTGTTGTTTCACGTTGCCGAATGCTGTGGGTAGGTATGAGAATGACAGAATGTGGTGTTACGTAGATCAAATAGTGAAACGGCAGCAGCATTAACTAATGAGGGCTAAGAAGTTTAGTTTCTTATGCCCCCATCTGTTAGCTTTAGCTGCCTGTCTGTAAATTTGGTCTCTGCTATACCACAGCACTAGGCAGCCTCAGTGAACAAGGACATGTACCACAGCACTAGGCAGCGTCAGTGGACAAGGACATGTACCACAGCACTAGGCAGCGTCAGTGGACAAGGACATGTACCACAGCACTAGGCAGCCTCAGTCAACAAGGACATGTACCACAGCACTAGGCAGTGTCAGTGGACAAGGACATGTACCACAGCACTAGGCAGCGTCAGTGGACAAGGACATGTACCACAGCACTAGGCAGCCTCAGTCAACAAGGACATGTACCACAGCACTAGGCAGCGTCAGTGGACAAGGACATGTACCAC
>PYXC01001673.1:505000-520000 GCA_015244755.2 Tenualosa ilisha
CCATCATATTTGTGTGTAATTGTGTACTGAGGCCACTGACGTTTTTATGAGTCTGACTCTGCTCCCCGCCTGATACACACACAAACACACACACACACACACTCTTACACACACACGTTTTATGGGTCTGACTACACTGTGAGGGATGACTGTTTAAAGTGTCCTGCTGTGCTGCCATAGCCCTGATGTGCTGTGTGTGTGTGTGTGTGTGTGTGTGGTGTGTGTGTGTGTGTGTGTGTGTGTGTGTGTGTGTGTGTGTGTGTGAGAGAGACAGCAAGAGAAAGAAAGAGAGAGAGAGAGAAAGGATATGCAACTGTGTTTCAAACATTATAGTAATGAACTATAGTTCAATTGCAGAAACCTCACAAACACACCTTTTACACCTCCTCACAATTACCCAGCTTCACTTCACCTGGCAGGTCAGGGCAAAACGGGATTGATGCCCTGCGTTGGGAGTCTGGGAGGATCAGATAAAACCATTGCTGAGTTTACTTGGTAAAATGTGTGTGTGTGTGTGTGTGTGTGTGTGCTAGTGTAACTCCTCAGAATTCAGTATATTTATATTGTTATCCCAATTTTAAGATTCATGCACTTATTGAGGCAGAATTACTTGGCTTGTTTCAGTATATTTTGTTTTTAATTGTCTTGCTTAGATAATACTTTTGAGGTCATTTTATTCATTTTCATGAGGGAGAAGCATTCTGGAAAACTGCCAGACAGACATTAAAGGTAATTTTAACCTTAACTCAACAAGATAATCACTGTTGGTGATTTCAAACAAAACATGCGTCTGCAAGCAGCAATATGGGGGGGCCAAGCATCATAATTGGACAGTGTTGCCATTCACACATCATGTTTTTTTGGTCAATGCCAATGTGTGAAATACTCACACTATTTTCTGTGGCAGATTTTCCATGCTATGACCTCACATGATGTTTTGCAACTGCCTCAAACTTTGAGTTGTCCCATGCATCAAGAGGATAGCATCAGTGGATCAATGGGGAGCTTTTAGGAGTCTTGGTCTGAACATTACATGTGTTACCTTTCATTTGTCTTGTTTTCATCCTTTTTTTGTTGACTGGTTTTGAGCAAATTTGGCTCGTTCCTAGACACTACATAGATTTCAAAAAGAAGCCAATTAAACTTGTTATTTTCTTAAATATCTTACCACAGACAACGTAAAACAAGCAATATTTTCTTAAATCATGACTTCTCTGTTTTTTTTTTTAAGAAATCTTAGTACTGCACTGGCAGATAATTTTGGTTGAAATAAGTAAATTTTCCCCAAAAGAGTACAGTTTTACTTATTTTCAAAAGGCATTTTTTGCAGTTTAAGTGGACATATGTGTGTTTCCTGGGCAAAAACTTGGCAGCGGACTGAAGCCCACTTGGGAATTGCTTTGCTATGAAGCTGTGAAGAAAATGGAGGCTGGCAGCCTCAGAAATTGCAGTTTCAGTCTTATCCACCCAGCCTATAGCCCACTCCATATGCTCTAGTATGCGCTTCTGGTACATACACACACACACACACACACACATACACACATTCTTGTGCACACACACACACACACACACACACACACACACACACACATTCTCGTGCACACACACACTCAATCACACACACACACACACACACACATTCTTGTGCACACACACACACACACACACCCTCATGCACACACACACATACTCACCAAACAGAGATTAGTCAAAATCCTTAGACAGAGAACTTGTTTACTCCTCCCGCTCAGTAGGATTCCCGCAGTGATGGTAAATAATTCTGGTTTTATGTACGGCCTATCTCAAGCAGACTTGAGTAGCTGCAAGTGTTCTTAAATCTGATTAGTTGTTAGGCCTGTCACTCCAACAACTTGAGATGATATTTGTGTGTAATGTGTGTGCTTGTGTCCATGTTTGTGTGTGCGAAAGGGATGATTTATGCCAATGTTAGAAAGAGAGAGAAAGAAAGAAGGAGATAGTGATGTGTGCATGTGTGTGAGATAGAGAGATAGATAGATAGATAGAGAGAGAGAGAGATAGAGAGAGATAACAATAATATGTGTGTGCACTTCATGAGGATGAAGTGAGCCAATAAATCAAACTCTGGGCAAGGCATGACTAGACAAGCTGCTGTCAGCCTGGG
Source organism: Tenualosa ilisha (assembly GCA_015244755.2). NCBI lineage: Eukaryota > Metazoa > Chordata > Actinopteri > Clupeiformes > Clupeidae > Tenualosa > Tenualosa ilisha. The sequence goes on from PYXC01001673.1 coordinate 507,147, forward strand.
AACCTTTGCTCTTCTCTCTTTTCATCTGCTCTCTTCTCCTCTCTTCACTCCTCTCCTCTTTTTTCTTCTCATATCCTTTTCTGTGATCTGTTCTGCTCTCCTCTCCTCTCTTCTCCTCTCCTCTTCTTTGTTCTCCTCTCCTCTCCTCTCCTCTCCTCTTCTTTGTTCTCCTCTCCTCTCTTTTCTTCTCATATCCTTTTCTGTGATCTGTTCTCCTCTCTTTTCTTCTCATATCCTTTTCTGTGATCTGTTCTCCTCTCCTCTCCTCTTCTTTGTTCTCCTCTCCTCTCTTTTCTTCTCATATCCTTTTCTGCGATCTGTTCTCCTCTCCTCTCTTCTCCTCTCCTCTCCTTCTCTCCAGCCTGGGCCTGAACCTCTGAGTGACGGATAGATCTGACATCCACTGAAGACTGAAATCCATTCAAATAGTGCCTGTCACCCGAGACACTAATAATCCAATGGCTGCTCTGTCCAGAGCAGAGAGGAGTTATGGCTCCACTGTTGATATATTGGATGACATTAATAACAAAATGTGTCTTTGGGAATGGACCAGGAGTAATGGGATTTGTGGGAATGAGAGATTAGCACTACATGCAGCTTAGTATGATTATTTAACCCCACGCTGGTGCTCAGACAATATTGCGGTCTAACATTGGTCATTATTACTGAAGAGTTAGCCTTGGGCAGAGGGACATTTGTTTTCAAGAGAGGAAGAACAAGAGAAAGGTAAAAAATTAGGGGATGAAAAAGAAAAGGAGGAGGTATGGCAAGTGATGAAGGAGACAGAGAGAAACTAGAGAGAACCATTTTAGTGGAGATAAAGAGAGAAGGACAGAGGGAGGGGGGTAGACAGAGAGAGAAAGGGAGAGAGAGATTAGAGAGAGCATTGGCCAGTAGATCTGGTAGAGAGCTAAGCAGCGGTTACCGTAGCGATTTGTATACTCAGCTGTTTGTGGTTGCTGGCGTCAGGATCAGGCCTCTGCGTTTACCTTAGAGAGCTGCAGGAGAGCAGGATATTAGAGAGGCTGGGCAGACACAAGTGATGTTAAAAACACAGCATCTGTGTGTGTGTGTGTGTGTGTGTGTGTGTGTGTGTGTGTTTATGCTTCTGAGAGGAAGAGTGAGTGAGTATATGTAAAGTTTGTGCATGGTTTGATATTTTATGTGTGTGAGTTTATGTTGATGTGTGTGTGTGTGTGTGTGTGTGTGTGTCCAAATGTGTGTATGTGTGTTTGAGTGTGTGTGTGCGTGTGAGAGAGAGAGAGAGGAAATGAGTGTGTGTTTGTGATGGGGGTTGCAGCTTGCGTGTCAGGTTGCAGCAGTCAGATCAGGGTGATCCTGTATCTTTGAGGGCTTTGGTGTTGAGACACCTCGCATGGGAAAGCCTTAATGCACCACCTAATTGAGACAGATGCATGTTTAATGAACACACACACACACACACACACACACACACACACACACACTCTTCTTCTAGTTGTTGAGACTGTCTGGAAACAAAGCACCCTAACGAGGCCATAATGGCTGGAAGAGGATATTCAACTCTGCCTTCATTTCCTCCGAGATTGCCATCACCACCATCATCACCACCATCATCATCACCATCATCATCACCACCACCATCTTCATCACCATATTCTCCACACAGACACCCATTCTGCTCCTAATGAAGGTGCTGGCTAACAGAGGCATCGGCTGCTGCTGCCACACTGAGGTTCATAATGTTTGGAAACAGTGAGATGATTTGATTTGATTTGATTAATTCAGGAGACACATTGCTGATCTGGGAGCAGGGAACGGGGATATTGTCTGCGTCTGACACAAAAGCGAGAGTAAAAAAATAAATGAAAAAATACACAATGGTGAACAGTAACCTAAAAAAAAAACTCAAATGGAAATGTTATCAAAAGATGTGTTTTTTTAAAGCAGATGAGAAAAAGAGCGAGATGTCTGTCTTAATTAGGCTTCTGGAGAGCGTGACAGTGGATATCTCTTCCTGTCACTGGAAATAAATTAGTCCCGAATTTCCTCTTTTCAAAGCCATGGCGATATCATCATTAGGTAATTAGAATCAGTGAGCTGAAGCCAGAGCAAATGGCTGGCTATCTACAGGATGTGTCTGTGTGTGTGTGTGTGTGTGTGTGTGTGTGTGTGTGTGTGTGTGGTGTGTGTGTGTGTGCGTGTGCGTATGCATGATTTCCTTTTTTTATTTCTCCCTTAGACAAACTCTTCTCTCATCCCATCTCTATCAGTAGCCTGCATTGCCTGAGGAAATTGAAGAAATGATCCATGCCTGTAACCCAAAACACCTGTCTTCCTCTTCTCTCCAGCTAAAGGCAACTGGAAATCTCAGGGGATGTGTGTGTGTGTGTGTGTTTGTGTGTGTGTGTTTGTGTGTGTGTGTGCGTGTGCGTGTATGTCTGTCCGTCTGTCCATATCTGTTTTTTATGTCTGTTAGTCTGTATCTGTGTTTGTAGCTCATTTTGTGTGTGTGTGTGTGTGTGTGTGTGTGTGTGTGTGTGTGTGTGTGTGTGTGTGTGTGTGTGTGTGTGTGTGTGTAAGAGAGAGAGAGAGTGTGTGCCACTTTAATTAAAATACATTCATTAACACCTTCTTCAGCACCTGAGGAAAACAGCAGGGGGAATAAAGGCACAGAGGAGGAAGAGGAAGAAGAAGAGAAATGTCTTTTCTCTCTGTCTGGGATTAGCTACTGAAACTCCTTTGGTGCTTCTCCTTTTCAGACACTCACCATCAGCAGCCTATGGCGTCACCTGGGACAATGTCCTTCCCACTCCCACCATCAGCAGCCTATGGCGTCACCTTGGAGAAAGACTTTCCCACTCCTTTCCCCCTTCTCCCCTCTCTCCTCCCCCTGCCCCTCTCCCCCTCTCTCCCCCTCTCTCCCCCTTCTCCTCCCTCTTTTCTTTTCTTTTGTCTTTTCTTGCTCTTTATGTCCTTTCGCCCTCCTTATGCGTCTCGCTAAGTCAGACAAGGTTGTGACCCCTGTGGGCTTTCTGCATATGCACTTTTGACAGCGCTCTGGACACACACACACACACACACACATGCGCAAACGCACACACACACACACACACACACACACACACACACACACACACAAACGCACATGCACACACACACACACACACACACCCAAACAAACACCCATGCCTTGCTTCATTATCCCGGTCTATTAGTTTCCTATGTATACTGTGATTCTATCTCTGTTACCGTGTTCTTGCTAATGAAACTGAGACTACCCATACACATCACATCTCCAGAGAAATCACCTTTTCATTTTCTAATTTTCTTGGAAAGGCTACTTTTATTCACTTGCATGACTCAGTTCTATATTCCAGCCACTGCTATTCACTTGAGACTGGTGCATTGTATGCTAATTATATCTTAGCAGACAGTAATCTTATCTGGGGTTGTGGGGGCGATGTTCCTGCCATTTGCAAGCGCTCATCCTTAGCCGTGGACTGAGGAAATGATGAAATATTCATTTGATTTCCGCAAGTTTTTCTTTTCTTTTCCTTTTTTTCTGTCTGTGTTGCTCTGAGGACGACGCACCGTCAGCTGAAATAGATCTGGATATCCAAGGGCCTGATGGGAAAAGACGGGTGTCTGTCAAGGGCAGCGGGAGGAGAGGAGACACGGTTGGGTGGGTAGTAAGGCAGTCACCCAGAGTTACATGAGAGCGGATGAAGAAAAGAAATAGTTGGCTGTAATATGAAGTACAGAGTCGGAAAAGTCTGACCAGGACTGATGCTAGGCTTCTTGCTGCCCTAGGCCAGATTTGAGTCTTACCACCTCTGTTCTAAAAATACAAGCAAAAACTGAAGAAATGCATTGCAATGCCCCCAGAAATGTGACACCTACAGTAGGTGGCCTATGCCAGGAACTGGCCCTGAGTCTCACTAAGGACAATTTAAGGTTGCCAAATCTATTTACTATTTGTTTTCTGTTTAGTATCAGCCAGTGGGGCAGCCCAGTGCTCCTACACTCCAGCCAAAAGTCCAGTGGGTCAGCACAGTGCTCCTACACTACAGCCAAAAGTCCAGTGGGTCAGCACAGTGCTCCTCCACTACAGCCAGAAGTCCAGTGGGTCAGCACAGTGCTCCTACACTACAGCCAAAAGTCCAGTGGGTCAGCACAGTGCTCCTACACTACAGCCAAAAGTCCAGTGGGTCAGGACAATGCTCCTACCGCAGCTTTGGCTTATGCAAGAGACACAGAGCTCGCTGCCTCCCTTTGCACTTTAACCAACCTCTCAGTTGGGACCCTCTGGCTAGATAGAAACCAGCTTTAGTGCAATATGTGATGAAAGAGCAAGAGAGCTGGATTTTATCCACAGAACTTTTGTTTCTCTCTTTTTAATTGTACAATGTCTTTGGGTCTCTTGACAGGCGCTTAAAAATAAAATGTGTTCTTTTTCTTCTTCTTCTTCTCCTTCTCCTCCTCCTCCTTCTTCTTCTTCTCCTCCTCCTCCTTCTTCTTCTCCTTCTCCTTCTTCTTCTTCTTCTCCTCCTCCTCTTCTTCTTCTTCTTCTCTTATATAGAACCACAACAGATGCAACAGAACATGGTCTGTGGATAATGTAGACATCATATAATCAACATGTGGACAGACTGATTGATTGATTTTGATGTATAGAATGATAATGAAGGGAGGAGAACAAGTGAAACCAGTAGAGAGGAGGTTTTGATAAAGAGAAGCTTGGGACAGCCATTGGGCCATTGGCCAGCTGTGTTGCGCATTTAACGTCCTGCTCTGAACACATTTCCTGGCTTAGCACAGGGGCAAGAACAGGGGCTGATGGAAACACATGCTCATATTCTCCACTCCCACGCATAATCACATCCCATCAAAGGTTAAGGGGGAAAGAACAGCTCATTAAAGAAGTTAATCAAGATCCATCTGCTTAGCTTGTGTGCTAAGGAGAATGGCCAGGTAGAATGACATGTGTGTGTGTGCGTTTGTGTGCCTGCATGCGTGTATGTGTGTGTGTGTGAGTTTGTGTGCCTGCGTGTGTGTATGTGTGCATTTCTGTGTCTGTGCCCCTTACAGCTGACCTGCTGACACATTTGAATGTGTTTTTCAGGTGTTAAATTACTGCCATGAGGTGATTAGTTGAGGAGACAGCACAGAGTTAAAGGGGTGTTCTGTTTGATAGGCATATACAGCTTTGGGTGTGTTACTATTGCAGTGATGTATAAGAGAGCAGACCACAAGTTCATCCTCTCTCCGTTTATGTCGCCCCTATTTGATGAGTAAACAGCCTCTCACTGCACATGGTTTGACCCCAACTAACCCAGCGACCTTCTGTGCTTTGGGGTCGCAACTGATGACACAAAGCCTGACCCCAGCAGGGCAACAGTGGCACTTCATCTGCATTGTCTGCTTAAAGAGCAAATGTTTGGACATCAATTGTGTATTTCCATGGCAAGCTGTTCAAATTGAACAGATACTGTAATTAGGGATGAATTATATTCCTCATATGTGACTGCATTCCTATTAAGTGAAAAATAATTCCTCTCAGTGTGGCTCATCTCATGTAATTCCCCATAGAACACCCATAGAAACACAAACCCATTCCCTGGATCTAACATTTAATCCTTGACACCAAACAGTACCAAAGCGATTGTAATGTAATTGATCTATTCACAGTCATTATGACCTTCAGCTAAGCTATGCATTTGAAGTGCTTAGCCGGAGGTAATTATGAAAACATATTAGCCTGGTTTCCTGCGCATGGATTATGCCTAAACTAAAAGCTTTTTTCCATTTCTCTATTTGATTCTTCCTGTAGACCAGGACTTAAGCCATGGGACACCAGCACCTAGCAAGTCCTAAAGTCAGTATTATGCTCATGTAGTCTGTGTTGTTGTCCACATAGCACCTCTATGCCCTGGGAATGGAGGTGTGAGAACCAGTAGGTTTGGGAGAGGAGTCTCCCTCACATGGTTAAAGAGTGATGGATGAATGACCAGAGACGTAGAAGTCCCTCATCTCCTTACTCTGTACAAGGATATTACTCAAATGAGAGCCTGACATACCTTCAACACACACACACACGCACGCACACACACAGACACACACAGGCACACAAATTGCGTGTGTGTGTGTGTGTGTGTGCTTGTTGGGTTTTCATGGAAGGTAATGGCAGTTTAAAATCCTAGGGACACTGAGCAACTCTATGCTTACAAACAGTAAAATTAAAAAGTAAAACAAGTTTAATGAAATACAACTTTTGGATTTATTTTCTTCTTATATTTTGCATTTTTTTTTCCTTAGTCTACATTTTCTATATTTTCTGTCTCCGGTGGGCCTGGTGAAGGAGCATTGCATGGGTCCTCAAGTGATTTGATCGAAGAAAAAAACAAAACAAAACAAAAAAAAAACAGTCGTTCGTGTTTAACAACTAAAGACATGGCTGCCAATTGATTTAGCTAGTATACTCACATCTTACATACTTACATCTGAGATACTGTAGTCGGCGCCGCTTATATTTATGAAAACTAGGAAACCTCCATACTAAGACCTTTAAAGAAGACATAGCCAGAAATGGTTTTCCATTCTATCATGAACATGACATCAAGAACATGCTTGTGCCCTCCTTCATATTAAAATCTTGAACTTAGAAATAGCCACTTCAACATGGGCGAATTAGAACAAAGCCTACAAGTAATGTCAAATAGCACAAAGCAATTGTAGTTTAATTGTGGTTGCCAGAGAGGGCACCATTTAGCTAAAAGGACCATTTTAATATGAGGCTTTAATTTTTAAGGCTTTAATTGAGCTTGTAAAATTGCACTTGATCTTATTTTTGATGAACTAAAGTTGAATATATTTTAACTTCAGAGAACAAGGTACAATACTCCATTCATCCATTCTGTGTCCCCTTTAAATGTCTTGGTGAGGTCAGGAGGGCCACATCTTGACCTCTGAGGAGCCACTGACCTCTCAGTGTGTGGGGATGTCACTCTGAGGTCCTGACAGGGACAGTTACTTACTTCCTTACTTCTCTTCGTCACCCATGGGTCATAAGGCTTCAGTGAGCTCCCTCCATCGCATGCGGCTCTTGGAAGGTTGTTGTGCTTCTCTCCACGATATGTTCATCTTTTGAAGCCCTGTGTCAAGCAAATGTGTCAGGTGTTCATCTTTTCTAGGTAACTCCTACACCAGGTGTTTTGGGGTCTGATGAAGGCCAAGAGGTCACACGGAGACACATTTAAGTTATGACCTTTCCGAATCACACCTTTACTACCCTCATGACAGAGAACATGACACTATGATAAACATTAAAAACTTTTGATCTGAATGAATAGAAATTTTCTTGACAGCAATGCAATAAGAATAACATACCATAAGGCCATAGTCTGTGGCTCAGATAATGCATCACAGATAAAAACAAGACTCTTAAATTGCAGATATGCTAAGAGGTCATTCAAGTGACCTTTGACCTTGGGAAGCACAAACTCGCCACCTTTGTGACAGGAGATGTACTGTTGCGTAACTGTGAATGATGGAGCATTGACGTAATGCAATAGGATTTAGTGTTGACCACAAAGTCATTCAATACCCAGGGGAGGCCCCACCCCATTGAGGTATAACACAAAAGCGCGATTCTATGATTGTTCATCAAGGTCTGTGACATGCTTAGCTCTCTTGTGAGACATCACAGCTTCAGTGATTTAAACTACAAAGATTGTAGTCAGAATTAAGGTGATTGTTCTCAAGACAAAATGACCGATTGAAAGCTGATTTGTAATGTTATCAATTGTCTCTGGTTTGTGCGCTCTGTGGTATAACAACTGGCCCTTTGAAATGAAATTCACTAAATGAATTACAATAGTACGTCAAAGACTATTCAATATCAATGTATAGGAACACTAATGCCCAGAATACATGGCTGTCTATCGGCATTTATTATGTATGTGACCAAGCACTATGTTAAAACATACCATATAAGCACTTGATTTGTCATTCAACTGGGGCCATTTGATTCCCTCCGCTGCACTTGTCCTTACTTTATTACATGATAATTAATGGATAATTACGCAATTATAGTGTTTTAACAGCACTGTTTCAGACATTCTGCAGTAGTGAATGTCTCAGCTCTCATCCTATAGGCAATTAGCTTTGCACTGGTTGAGTGGCTAAACTGCCTGAACCACAGAGATGAGGGTTCAAATCCCGGCCAAGGCATCTCACTCACTCCTCGCTCCACTCTTCACCAAAGGCTTGTATCAAACAGATAATGCAAGTAAGTGCTTTAAAGGAGAATTATGATGTGAATCAGTCAGTAGCCCTGTTGTCCGAGGTCACTGAGTGTTGTCTGGCTGTAGGATTAGAACATTTGGTACAGCATAGACCAGCACAGACACAGAATGTTAAGTGGATGGGGCATAGGAAAGTTAAACTGAAAGACAGACAGACTCACTTGTCACTTCAGATCTAGACCACACCCAGGCACTACCTAACCTGTCACACACACCCTTCCACACACACACTCACACTGCTCTTGAGCAGATCTACAAAGCATGCAGATAGGGGTGCAAGGAATAGCTCTTGACCTTTCACCTCCACATGACCCCAGGAAGCACTGTGGGATATTGGGGGATGAAGAATGAATGTGTTCAAGAGCAGGCAAACATCTGGTCTACTTTACTCAGCATATTGTCATGGTGACCCTTACAAGGTCAACCCACACACACACACACACACACACACACACACCACACACACACACACACACACACACGCACACACACACACACAATAGTAAACTAGGCTGCTCCTTCACAATGACCATTCCATTTCTTCTTTGCATGAGAACAAAAGAACCTAATTCAATTAGAGGTCATTCTTCATATGTAAAAGAGCTGCTTAACCCAAAGTCACTTCCATTGACTGGCCTTGTGTAATTAGGTTCTGTATGATAAATGAGTTTTTAACTCTTCTGTGCACACACCCTGTCCCTCCTCTTTGGCCTTGAGAGATTAACCAGATGTGTTGTACTAACACACCATATGCCACCACAAGTGTGTGCTGACTACTTCCTCCTCTTGATAATGAAAAGGTCTGTTCAGGATTCACTTTAGCATCTTGTTAGCGACGTTAGCACTCCTGAGATGATGCTGTGCTGTGAGAGATCTATTTACATCTCCTACTTGCCCTGCCAGGCAAGGGAGAATGAGGCTGAATGGGAGAAGCTATCTGGAAGCGTTTGCAGTCTTAACTGTTCGAGGTCACAGAGTGCAGTCTAAGGAAAATAACCTGGAAATATGATACAACATAGATTGAATAGCGAACTCACAGCTAACAAAACTCATAGACTGAATAGCGGACTCACATCTAACTCATAGACTGAATAGTGGACTCACAGCCTAACAAAACTCATACACTGAGTAGCAAACTCTCAGCTAACAAAACCCATAGACTGAATAGCGAACTCACAGCTAACAAAACTGAATGGGGCATAGTGAAATGAAACTGAAAGTTAGTTTCTGTGCCCTGTTTGGTTAGTGTTAGTTGCTCATGGTTATACATTGTATGTTGTATGAATTTTTTTATTCTTTTTCCTACTGACAGCTTGTGACCTCAAACAACGGAGCTATGGATTAAATCACCCTGAATTTCCCCTTTAAATGTTTTTGTATGAGATAGAGTGTCTAATCTATTTGATCACTTGGTCTTGGGAGGGTCACAGCAAATGAGAGCCTCTGAAGGCTTCCTGGCCATATAGAGTGAACTAAAATTATCCCACAGAAAAAGCTGTTGGTATTGGATTTACAGCTTCAGGATGCTCAAGCCGGTCGATGCTTAATTACGTCACCATGGAATCAAATGTGTGTCTCTACATGCACCTTTGTGTGTGTGTGTGTGTGTCTGTGTGTCTACTGTGTGTGTGTTGTGTGTGTCTGTGTGTTGTGTGTGTGTGTGTGCTGTGTCTGACTGTGTGTGTGTGTGTGTGTGTGTCTGTGTGTTGACTGTGTGTGTGTGTGTGTGTGTGTGTGTGTGTGTATGACTGGATCACAGCAAATCTTTTCCTTGTCTGTCTCTCTCTCTTTCGCACTCTGTGTGTGTCTTTGTATGTGTGTGTGGGTGCATGTGTGTGTGTCTGATATGTGTGCATATGATATATGAGTCTGCTTGATTCAAACAAAAGAGCCTGCAATCTTTCACCTCCCTCTTCAGAAGACTGTATTACCAGTGAGTTTCACCTCCCTCTTCAGAAGGCTGTATTACCAGTGAGTTTCACCTCCCTCTTCAGAAGGCTGTCTTACCAGTGAGTTTCACCTCCCTCTTCAGAAGGCTGTATTACCAGTGAGTTTCACCTCCCTCTTCAGAAGGCTGTATTACCAGTGAGTTTCACCTCCCTCTTCAGAAGGCTGTCTTACCAGTGAGTTTCACCTCCCTCTTCAGAAGGCTGTATTACCAGTGAGTTTCACCTCCCTCTTCAGAAGGCTGTCTTACCAGTGAGTTTCACCTCCCTCTTCAGAAGGCTGTATTACCAGTGAGTTTCACCTCCCTCTTCAGAAGGCTGTCTTACCAGTGAGTTTAAGCCGCAGCTCAAACCAGCTTCTTTTTTCTGTTTGAGAACCACAAGCAATTACCCCAGTGCCAGCCACTGAAAGCCTCAAGGCTGCATTAATGGTGGTGTGTAATTATGTCTCAGCAGGACTCGCTGCAGAGAGAGGTGTTTGTTGTTCCGATGGACACGTGTTCCCAGCGTTTCTTTAATGGATGTCTAAATTCTATTTCCATCACAGAAGAGATGGAGGCCAAAGGGCTGCCTACTCAGAAGATAAAAACAACAGAAGCATGGCAATCCAAAAGGGCCCATTACCGAGACCAAGGCATTCAAATACTCAACACACACACACACACACGCACTTCCAGAAGGAACAAGCAGCTTGCCTATGTATTGATCCTGGCTGTTGATACAGAGCTATTTACAGAGCAGAGGGATACAATAAGAAACACAGAAGCACCCAGCTGAATAATCAGGGCCTATTGCTGCCTGCATTTGTATCAGTCAGTCTTGTGCATCTTAGAGACTGTATCAAATGAACAATCCACCTTGTGCAAACATATTGATTTGCGCTGAGAGAGGCAGTGTGTAATTTCATGTGAAGAGGGACTTGCTTGTGTGGACCACATCAAAGTGATGATTCTGTAGATTTGGATGACCTTTTAAGCACCCCTACATGAATATTTGTGTGTGTGGTGTGTGTGTGTGCATCTGCTGTGGTGGAGAAAAAGTAAGTGTGTGTGTGTTGGGGGAGGGAAGGGGGGGGATTAGTAAATCCAATTTGAGATAATGGACCTGGTAATAGGTAATTGAAATTTATTTTGCCACAATTCAAAGGTACATCACTTACCCAGGTCGTTTTAATGGATACAGTCCAATTTTCCACAATACATGCTCTCTTAAACATGCGTGAAAATACAGAAACCCAAAGCATTCCTCTTTCCTGGAATAATTTACAGCAACTTACAAAAAGTACCAAAGGTCGACTTCAAAAATGCATTAAGGCCACTAATCCATTAATTCATGAAACACACACACACACACGTTAACTGGAGGCCACATTAGTTTAAACTATTACATGATAAAATGTGCCCCTGCGTGGATGTCATTTTTATGTTCTTGTTGTTTTTCTGTACATGTCTAAAATGGATTTGAACTGTAATAGGTCTGTAAACAAGAGTCATAAAGGGCAGGAAGCCAAGAGTTGGTTCCTCCACGGCTCCATGTTCTTGCACTTAGGGGGAATAATGGCTGTTAGCCTATATGTCATTAGCATATATGTCATTAGCCTATATGTTACTAGCCTATATGTAACTGGCCTATATGTTATTAGCCTATATGTTATTAGGCTATATGTTATTAACTTATATGCAATTAACCTATATGTTATTAGCCCATATGTTATTAGCCTATATGTTATTAGCCTATATGTTATTAGTCTATAAGTTATTAGCCCATATGTTGAAAGATATGTTCTGATGCCAATCCAGAGATTAGAAAAAGTACATCATTGGAGTGCACATGTTTTTTGGTGATTGGTCAACTTTCTTACCTTAAATACACACACACACACACACACACACACACACCACACACACACACACACAGATACACACATACTATTTAAATAAACAAAAACCCTGGTACTGATTACATTCATTTTGCATTGGGTGAGTTTTATATGATTTATAACCAATGAAGGCAATTGCATTTTCCTTCCTTCCTTCCTTAAAGTAAACAACTGGAATTAAAAGAATACATTTCATGTTGTATTCCCAAACACTTTTGGGAACACTTTAATGCTTTGTTTTAAGTTACAATCTCATGCTGGTTCTACCCCTGGAAAATGGAAGGTCAGTCACTCTTTGCCAGACCCACTCACTCTTGAGTCTGGGTTGGCCCAGACTAGAATGGAGTACCTACCCTGGCCAAACTTCTGACCCAACACAGACACACAGACACACACACACCACACACACACCACACACACACATGCATACACACACACACATACGCACGCACCACACACACACACACACACACATACATACACACACGCACACACACACACACACACACACACCACACACACACACACACGCACACATACGCACACGCACACACACATACTCGGCCAGAGCTGTGTTGTTCTGTTGTGCTTGGTGCTGCCAGTGTTGCCGTGGCTAATTGATGAATGGGAGGTTGTGGGAGGACATGCGGCTCCCCATTGGCCACGCCCCTTTGGCAGCCCCATGCAGCTCCCCTGGCCACGCCCCTTTGGCAGCTCTGAGCTTCACCTGTGTGAAATAGTCAC
>PYXC01001673.1:522500-527500 GCA_015244755.2 Tenualosa ilisha
CTTGTCTCTTAATAGGTCTGAAAACCCTACAAAGAGCCCTCTCTCTCTCTCTCTCCCTCTCTCTCACAACACTCACACACACACAAACTCTCTCTCTCACACACACATGCACACTCACACACACACTCTCTCCCTCTCTCGCTTTGTCCTCTTTAAAAGGTTTGCATGCTCAATGCCACTTCAGTGGTAAGAACACTGCAAAACCCTCTTAGTGAAACATACAGTGCGGTCCTAGCTTAGGATAGAGCATGGCACAGTGTGTGTGTGTGTGTGTGTGCATGGTGGGGAGGTTGGCTCTGTTTATATCGCTAAAGGGCTCCACCATTACGGCTCTTACTGTCCATTAGCTCTCTGAAAAGCAGCACTGGTCCTCAGGGCTGTCATGGGTCCAGAAATGGCCCAAGATGCTGTGGTCCATCATAGGATGAAGATGGGCCGAGAGGAACAAGTTTGTCAGGTTGTGTGTCTTGTTTGACTCAGGCTGAAAAGTGCTAAGTGGTGTTTATATGGAACTCTGGTGGTATCAAGTTGTCTTGAAAAGCAGCTCCTTCACAGCTCGATTGCAAACACTGGAATTTTATTTGAATTAGTGATAGCAGAAGGTGATATTGCATTGTGTTTTAAACAGTGGTCACAGATATTAGAATGGGATTCTGTGTTTTAAACAGTGGTCACAGACAGCAGACTGTGATATTGAGGGAGGGGCAGCCTGATTGTTGTTGGCTTGCATGCTAGCTTCACTGGAGAGCTGGACAGAGCTTTGCCATGTCTTTATTTCAGTGTTACGCTGTTAGTTGGTTTCAGCTTGATTGCCTCAGCAGGATGTCATGCCAGTATTTTTCTTACAAACATCCTTACAAACCTCCCTGCTCTGAGTTTTTCACACTTTATACTGTGTGTATTTGACTTCAAGTGCCATTGCCCACATGGACACCCTCCTCAAGGGCCCACCTCCTGGACAGAGAAGCCCAGGCAGGGTGCAGCACAGCTGGGCCATAAATCCTGTGAGGAGTGGGTGGTGGAAGCCCTGGCTCAGGACTCTGGTGGGGGTTTAAGCAGTAGGCATTAGCCGGGCCAAGCCTGGGGGATTTCCACTGAGGCCTGGGAGCTCTGAGGCGTAATAACCACCTCAGGCTTCCACATCCTTTATTTTATGTTTCTTTGCTTTTCAGACCTCAGTGTCTGTGTGTGGGCAAATGTGTGTATGCAGGCGAGTGTGAGTGTGTGTGTGCGTGTGTGTGTGTGTTGGTGCGGAACTGAAGAATTGTTGATGCCAGTTTTTTTTTTTTACTTTTCTTTACTTTTCAATTCTTTTTTTCTCTCCTTCATGCTCTCCATCTTTTCATTAAATCTTCCCTCTCGACCATCTGGAATGCAATAGGGTTTCTCCCTTCAACATGAACAGCATCAGGCGGTCCAGCACAAGCTGGCCTGCTTTCTTCTGCCGTGCTCTCTGAACTGGAACCCATCTCCACACAGCGCCGGTCTGTCCCCCGGGGACACAGGGGCAATAACATTGTCTTGCTCTCTGCCTGGGTCGTGGTTGCCTGGTCTTATCCTCTACACACACACACACACACACTCACACACACACCACGCACGCACATACACACACACACACACACACCACACACACACACAACACACACACACACACACACACCTTCTCTCTCCCTCTAAAGCCAAATGTACAGGCCTCCTTGACCCCTTTCTCCTTTCAAACTAAGAGTCCCATCATCCTGACATAGAAAAAAAGGATCTTGCAGGAAATCTGATTTCAAATCTGGACCAGGCTGACCAGAGGACATTTTGTAAGGTCAGCAGTTGACCTTTGAGCGACCTCTAACTGGCTTCTCAATGGCCGGATGAATTGAAAGTGTGTGGCCCCAATCTCGGCCTGAGATGAATAGGTGTTTGAGTGATGCTGGGTGGACCCTGTGACCTCCTATCTGGTGTAATTGTCAGGCTTTGTGAAAGTGAAGGGAGGGGAAAGGGAGAGGGTGTGTGTGTGTGTGGTGGGGGGGGGGGGGGGGAGTGGGGAGGGGGTGGATTGGGATGGAGGTGACTGCAGTTTCATCACCCAAACTCATGAAATGGAACCATCTCTGTCTCTACAATATCATGAACTCACTGAGTAGCGGTAAAATGATCACAAACAGTATCACTCTTTAGAAGGTTACTTACTGTAAAACCATTTGATGTTGACCCGAGACAATGTGACGCAAAGCAGAAATTTTGACACATGCATAACTCTAATTAGAGGTTAGATGAGATATTTTATTTTATTTTAAAAACACTCTACACTATAGTGATGTTAAATCACTAACCCTTTAATTTGTCCATTTGGTTTAATTTATGCTTTGCTCTAAACTAATTACACTGTATGTCATAGGATATTTTTCAGAGTTTTAAAGTCACACCAGGCAACATTTTATGCTGTTAATTTATAATCACTTTGTGGGCTCATTGAGTGAGTGAAGGCTCTTTTGGCCCTCTGTAGTTTGATCACGTAGCAACAGCATATGCAATATGAAAACAGCACGCCGAAGTTAAACGAAAACTGAATGTAACTAAAATGCCGTTTATTACCTTGCCAGTCAACATAACTCCACGAAAGTGATCATTGCTGGCTATATGCTTTGATTTGCAAACAAATCCACACGGACTGATGAGAATGTACAATGTTGCTTTTTTTGTTGCTTGTAGGAGCTCTGGAGGTAAAAAAACTAATCGCAGGCTTGCGTGGTGCTGCTTTAGTTGTGTTGCACAGACTTACAACAAAGATGCTTTCATCAGTCACACTTATTCTGCCACATACAGCCCAGAGTGTAGAGAAACTATGAGAGTTGCTAATGAGCTAAATATCACTACTAAAAGCTGTGTGCAATTGCACTTTGATGCTAGCCTAGAAATCTAGACATGTTCTAGCGGTAGCAAATAGTTTTGCTCAGCCGGTATGTCTAGCCACGAGCCATAGAGCCTCAGTAGGTCTTCCGTCCAAAGTCTGGTAGGACCAATAACAACGCTCTATCTTTGTAGAGAGTCGTTGGGCGGTCTTAGTACAATGACGACAGGGCTGTGATGGTGCAACACAGCTATGATGGTTGTGGCCAAGGAACAGCGGTCGTTTGAATCGCCTTTGGCATCAACGTTGGAAGAGTTAGACTTGGCCTTTCTTTGGCATCAACGATGGAAGAGTTAGACTTGGCCTTTTCTTTGAAGGTTGAGCAGAAAAAGGCCAGTTATTCGCTTTAAATGACGTATTTGCTGTTTTGCTGACGTTGCTCTGATTGGTCGTAGAACCATCCTGTTGCGTGCAGAGGCAGTTTGAAAGACAGCCGCTGATTCTGCTGTAAAGATTAAGCCCAGTCTATCAGTCATGACCAGACTCTACATGTTGATGCTGAGGTCTGACTTGCAGATGCTCAGCATAACTGACTTGTCTTTATACTGACTCTAATCTTCTACAGCGGCAACACATGGCACTGGTACTCTCACTGTGTTGTAGTTAATAAATGTCTGCACATCCCACCTGACAGAGAGAAGAAGTAGAAACACACACACACACACACAAAATAAATACTTAATTAATTAATTAATTTAAAAAGATTTTTTTTAGATTCAACAAAATATTTTTGCTGGGAGAGATACCAGTGTGTGTCCTTAGCTGCCCAGTTCTCCAGTGAGGAGGGTGGTGGGTGAACACCCAGTGCTCCAGTGCACTGATCAGTCATGTGTTGCCTCGAGAGACGACTGCTTGGGTTAACCCTGATCTCTGCTGTCTGCCCAAGTAAAAGAGCTAGGACTGTCGATACCCCTCTCCATACGTGTCTGTTTACACAGTAAGGGGCGTGTGTGTGTGTGTGCGCGTGTGTGTGTGTGTGTGTGTAGGGAGGAACGTCTACATGGTGATTCTCACCACCACACCACTTCTTTGTCATACGGCCTCATCATACAACAAGGTTGCCATGACAACTGACAAGGCATCGTTGGAGCTCATTTGAACAGAAAGAGGCAAGGAAGGTTGGTGGGTGGGTGGGGGTGTGTGTGTGTGTGTGTGTGGGGGGGGGGGTGGTGGGGTTGTGAGGTGGGGGGGATGTGGGAGTGCTGAGTGTGCTGACACAGAAACACCCAACCTTAAGACACCACAAGTAGATATCTAGGCACATCAAATGTGTGTGTGTGTGCGTGTGTGCATATTGTGAGAGTGTTAGAGAGTGTGTGTGCGTGTTGTGCATATGTGTGTTTGTTAGAGAGTGTGTGTGTGTGTTTGTGCGCAATCTTACACCAATCTTATGATCTTATCGTGTGTATGTGAGAAATGTGTTGTGCTGTGTGGTGCAATCGAACCAATCAATGTTTAATGGGAGAGAAGAGCTTTATGCCCTTCAGCTGCAAGGGAAACAGGTCTTTACTCATTGTGCCTTTGGAGAGAGAAAGAGAGAGGAAAGTGTGTGTGTGTGTGTGTGTGTGTGTGTGTGTGATGAGTCTTCACACCTTGTGCCTTTGCATCTGCTGCACCTAGGCAAGAGAGAGAGGTGTGTGTGTGTGTGTGTGTGTGTGTGGTGTATGATGAGTCTTCACTCTTTGTGTCTTTGGCGAGAGAAAGAGAGAGAGAGAGTGTGTGTGTGTGTGTGTGTGATGAGTCTTCACTCCTTGTGTCTTTGGCGAGGGAGGAGAGAGAGGGGGGTGGTGTGTGTGGTGGTGTGTGGTGTGTGTGTGATGAGTCTTCACTCCTTGTGCCTTTGCATCTGCTGCATTCGGCAGGAGCAAGACTAAGAGAGAGAGAGTTTGAGTGTAAGTTTGTATGAATGTGTGCGTTTGTGTGTGTGTGTGTGTGTGTGTGTGTGAGGCCAAATCTCAGCCTGCTTCTCTATTCCCTCTGATGTCTTTGTTTTAGTTATTGTGTGTTTGTGTGTGTTTGAGTGTGTGTCAGTGGGAGCTATATGTATGTATGTACTGTACGTATGTATGTGTGTGTGTGTGTGTGTGTATTTGTG
>PYXC01001674.1:0-20000 GCA_015244755.2 Tenualosa ilisha
CCCAAAATTTCTATTGGCGCCCCTGTTTGTGTGTATGTTTAACCCGTGTCAACCAGGACGGTACAGCCTTGCACATAGCTGAGTCTGAGTCTGAAATCCAGGGTGCTAGTTTCACTTTCCAGCATGACTCTAAGGCGTCGGGTGGGAGGTCTACGGACGTGCACACCATACAGCTGTCGACAAGCTGCAGCTGGCTACCATTACACTCGCCCACCTAAAACTCACTCTCATCCGGGTCACGGCACCAGTGTGACCCGCGTCAAACCCCCCCCCCCCCCTGCACGCGTCTGGACTCAAACTGGCAACTCGCGACAGACGAGGAATCAGACGGTCGTGCCTAGAGGGGAAAAGCTCAAGAAGTGACCCTAAATCAAAGAGCATAGAAGCCCTATCGTCTACTCTCGCTTGTTTGGACAGGGAAAATGGCACACACACACACACACACCTCACTCTCTTGCACACACAAACAATCTCTCTATCTCTCATTCACACAGACATACACACAAACACACAAGTGGTCCAACTTAATTTTTTGCACGTCGGTTCTCTGTCGATAGCAGAAATACAGTATATGGCAACAAAGCCGCAGCCCGCTGGTGGACTGCCGGAAACTGACAAGCAAATGCTAGTGGACCACTGGATTTTTGTTGCACTTTTGTTTGACCACTGGCGGCTGAGAGACGAATAAAATGGACGAGCAAAATGCTAGCAGACCAGTAATGGCTGACCGACGAAGAAACAGAAGGGCAAAATGCTGGCGGACCACTGGCGGCTGACCAGTGAAAAAATGGACCAGCAAATGCCAGTGAACCAATGTGGCTAAAGCCGTGGGCTAGAACTGTACCCTATTATGGCCATGTAATACAATGCAGAACCCCTCTGTGGTTTCACCAAAAAATGATCCTACAGGAAGCCTGCATTTGACACTATTAGGATGACATGTAAAGGTTAGGGTTAGGTTTGTAACGGCAACATCTTGCCGTTTGGCGCTCAAAAAGCATCGTGTTCTAATTATTTGAGTTCACTCATGTTGCTCATGATGTGAACATTGCCTGCCGTTTACAGTCAAAAACGGATCGTACAAATTTTCGATAAAGTTGAGCAGTTTTCAAATTTTTTGTCGCTCTACTCTCACAAACGTTGATGCTTGTCACTTATGTGGCTCCTGACACTTTTATCGATAGAAAATTATTTGCTTCTTTTGCTCGTGCCACTTTAATAGCTCCTAGTGTGAACGAATAGTTATAGCTACAGAAGAGTACATATTCCGCGGTCAAATCACGCCCCTTCCGTTGGACTTTGTGGTAGCAAACGTTGAAACATTTTTGAATGGAGTCAATAGACCGAAAATAATACATTTTTGGTCCCGGCGACATGAGTCTTGAACTACAGTTACTACACTGTGCAGAGACAAGCCTGACGCCTACTGGATATGGTGCGTCAGATGCAGGTTGTGTATCTAACGATAATTCCATTCACACATTCTCTTTGGGCTTGACGCGCAGATTTTACAACGGTTTCCTAAACCTCTACAGCAGACGTTTCCAGTGAGCTTCACATTCTCTCAGTCAAGGTTACATGACAATGGTAAACCTGTAGCCAATAGTTTGGCTCTGCAGTTAGCAATCATTTGGCCAGGCAGAGCTGACACAGTACCCCCACTCAGTGTTGTATTTTGCTACAGTACTACATAAGGGAACCCTCCTAAGGCTTTGGTTTCCCCAACTACGTTAAATCCCCACTTATGATAGGTGAAATGTACATCAGACAAGCCTGTGATTTTTTAAACTGCGGAACTTCCCTTACAGTCACCGATTGTGTAAATTGTGAACAATAAATGTGTAACCATGACTTTATGAATTGTGTTTGTGTATTTGTAGAGTTGACAGACAAGGTAATAAACACGATTTTGGTTTAATTCAGTAAAAGTGCCATTTGACAGCGGCTCACAGTCAAAACCTTGTCAAAAGTACTGTTAGTGCGCTAGGAATTGCTAGACTGGGCAGAAACAGCCTTCATTCACCCCATAATGAGCCATCAACTATGACTGTGAAGGTTATGAGACTATGTGGCTGGTAAATTAACCTAAATGTTGTCAAATGTTGTCTGGTGTTCCTTAAAACATTATAAATACATCTGTGCATGGTTTGTTATTTGATGCAGACTAACTATATAACATTTTAGAGCAGCCATGCAACCTTGACCGAAAGAGATGGAATTCCATTTCAACTTTGTGTCTCTATATCCAACCCACAACCTTCAACTTGTGTCACTGAGTATGTTTACATAGCGTTAATAATCCGATATTACACCAATATGATGAATATGAATATCATGTGAACGGAATATTCTAATTACCTTTACCCAAATAAGGTCAAATTTGATTAAGTCATTATAATAGAATTCCGATATATGATGTATTCTGATCATAATCACATTATTGATGCGTGACATATGAAGACCTAATCGCATTATTCACCCTTTTCAGTTTCAATTCAATTCAGTTTTATTTATACAGCGCCTTTTACAATAGTCTTGTCTCATGGCGCTTCACAGAAGGAGCACCCAAGAGCAACAGGGGCAAGGAAAAACTCCCTTATGTTCAGTTAATCTAGGAAGAAACCTTGGGCAGATCCACGACTCAAGGGGCTAACCCAACTGCCAGGGGTCATGGAGAAAAATTACAATCAGTAGTAACCATGACAGACTATAAGTTGCCTATGGTTTAGCTAAGGTTCATAATAGTTCATAATAGAGTATTATCCCACTTTTACATTACATGGTAGTCAGTCTATAGGTGGTTATCAGGAATTATGGCTGGACAATGTAGCAGCGGCCAGGCATAGTGACAAACTCAAAGGAGTGAGATGGGTCATGGGGGTAACAGTAAGGGTCCATTTGACAGCGCCATTGTGAGGGGGGTCAATCACAAAGCCTCAGGAAGGGGAGTCGGGCCCAGCATCGGCGTCCAGGAAGGTCCTCTGTGATGGGGAGTCGGTCCTGACATGGGCCTCCCGTGGTGTTGGTTGTAGTCCACTCAGGAGGGGAGGGTGAGAGGAGTTCGCCAGAATGAGGCAGGGATGACACTCAGCAAAGATAATTGTGGACAGAGGAAAATAGTGAATTAGGCCAGGCTCACACATCAGAAAGCAAATGTGTAATTTGGGCATACATATATGTGTAGAAATATATATATATATATATAAAAATATTGAGAGAGAGCCTGGAAGTAATAAATGCGTGTATTAATTTTTCAGCATCCTCAAAGGATAAGAACTTTCTAACCTTAGCAGTATTTCGTAGGTGAAAAAAAGATGTTTTTGAAATGTGTTTTACATGACTATTTAGAGAGAGGTCCTGGTCAATAATTACCCCAAGGTCTTTAACTTTTGCATTACATGACAGTGACAGGCCACTGAGTAAGTTTTGGTGATGGGGTAGAGTGTTGGTCAGCTGTTTAGGGCCAATCATCATAACTTCAGTTTTATCAGAATTGAAACAAAGGAAATTATTAGTCATCCAGGTTTTGATGTCTAGGAGACATGCATCAAGTTTAGTCATTGGCATATAGTCATCAGGCTTCATAGAAAGGTAAAGCTGGGTATCATCAGCATAGGCGTGGAAAGTGATACCATGTTTCCTTATAACAGATCCTAACGGTAACATGTACAGGGAGAACAGCAGGGGACCTAGCACTGAGCCTTGGGGTACACCAAACTTTACTTTGGTATGGGTTGATGACTCATTATGAGCGTGTACAAACTGGTAGCGACCAGAGAGGTATGATTTGAACCAGGCTAATGCAGCGTCTTTGATGCCTATCATGTGTTCAAGTCTGTGTAGTAGGATACCATGGTCAATAGTGTCAAAGGCAGCACTAAGATCCAATAGGATTAATATTGATATATATCCATTATCAGATGCGATAAGGAGGTCATTGAAGACTTTAACTAGGGCTGATTCTGTCCAGCCTGACTGGAAGGTTTCCTGGATATTATTGTCCTTTAAGAAGCTACAGATTTGCTTAGACACTATTTTCTCAAGTATTTTTGAAACAAATGGGAGGTTAGATATGGGTCTGTAATTAGCAAGGACATCAGGATCAAGGTTTGGTTTTTTAATTGATGGTTTAATAACAGATGTCTTGAAAGATTTTGGGACATGCCCAGCTATGAGTGAGTCATTTATAATTTTAAGAATCGTCTCAGCCAATAGAGGGAGAGCTGCCTTAAGAAGATCAGTTGGGATAGGGTCCAATAAGCATGTGAAAGCTTTAGCTAAAGAGATCAAAGACGTAATTTCTGATATATTGGTGGGTGTGAATGAATCAAAGTATGCTACAGGTTGACTAGAGCTAGCTGTAACCATTACATGTGGTCCAACTGGATTTGAGGTTACAAGAGAGTTGTGTATTTTAAGTCTAATAGATTCAATTTTGTCATTAAAATAGTCCATGAAGTCCTTGCTGCTTAGAGTTATTGGAATGGAATGGGACACCTCAATCCTGCTTTTTGTTAAACGGATATAGTGTCAAAAAGGAATTTTGGATTATCTTTATTATTGTGTATAAGTGAGGAATAGTATGCTGATTTGGCATTGTTAAGTGCTGTCTTGTACTCTTTTAAGCTATCTTTCCAAGCAAGGCGGAACACTTCAAGTTTAGTGGCATACCATTTCCTTTCAAGTCTACGAGCAGCTTGTTTCAGTAAGCGAGTCTGTGTGGTATACCAATGGGTAATTTTTTCTTGTTTCCTAGTTTTCTTTTTGAGTGGTGCAATTGTGTTGAATGTGGAGTATAGTACATTTACAACACTGTCAGTTAATTGATCAACTTGGGTTGGGCTTGGCATAGAGCCTTCTAATACAGGCCTATATTGGCTCAGCAGAGGCTCAAGGAGAGACGGAATTTTTGCTATGAAGTCATCTGTAGTTTTGGGAGTTATGTTTCTAGTGTAGTAGTAGACTGAGTTAGGTGCTACATAGTCTAATGTGATTTTTAAAGTTAATAAGTAGTGGTCAGTTAGTGTAGAGTGTTGAGGTAAGGTTGTAAGTTGTTCTATTTGTACTCCATGTGTCAGAACAAGATCAAGGGTGTGGTTACCTTGATGTGTAGGTGTGTTTACATTTTGGGAGAAGCCAATGTGATCAAGCAGAGATTGGAAACTAATTGCCAGGCTATCATTTGCAACATCGATGTGGATATTAAAATCACCTAATATGATTATCTTTTCTGTTTTAATGACTAGAGCGGACAGGAAGTCAGAGAATTCTGATAAGAATTCAGTGTAGGAGCCTGGAGGTCTATATAATGTCACAATTGTTAAGGGTTTAGCACCATTCCCATCAGGATGAATCAAGTTAAGGACAAAAACTTCAAAAGATTTAAAAATATAATCAAGCTTAGGGGCCATAATGAGATTTGAATTGTGAATTGTGGCTACTCCACCACCACGGCCATGGCGACGTGGTATGTGATAATTTAGATGACTAGGGGGGGTAGCTTCATTTAGTGGGAGGTATTCATCAGGTTTTAGCCAGGTTTCTGTAAGACAGAGTATGTCAATTTGATTATCAGAAATAAGTTCATTTATTAAAGTCGTCTTTGAGGAGAGCGAACGAATATTTAATAAGCCAAATTTCAGTTGTGATTTCTGGCTATATTCTTTTTTTGTTTCTGGTTTTATTTTTGTGAGGTTGGTATAATTTATACCTCTACCGGGTCGTTTTGAAAACGTTTTAGTCGCGGACACTCTCACGGTCTGTCTGCTGCTAGGGTGACGGCGGGGCGGCAGAGAACTGTGTAGGACAGTAATTCTGCTACCTGGACCAAACTCTGGTTCGTCAGGAACAAGCCGAGTTTAAGTGACGGTCAATGTTCCTAGAAAGGAGCTCAGCACCCATCCGAGACGGATGGATACCATCTCGATTCAAAAGTCCAGGCTTTCCCCAGAAGGAGCTAAAGTTATCGATGAAGCCCACATTGTTGTCGGCACACCATCCTGACAACCATCGGTTCAGTGAAAAAACTCTGCTGAGCATTTCCTCACTGCGTTTAATAGGTATAGGACCAGAGAAAGTTACAGAGTCTGACATCGTTTGTGCCAACCTGCACAAAGAAATAAAACTCGTTTTAGTGATCTCCGACTGCCTTAATCGGACGTCGTTAGTGCCAGTATGGATAACTATCCAGGGGCACTTCATTACTTTTAAGTAGGCTTCGATGTCGCTTGCTCTAGCCCCAGAGATTGAAGTGACTGAAGTGGCCGACGGAGTCGGTTGATTCACATTTCGTACAGTAGAAGCGCCAATTACCAGAGTTTTGTCTTGGTTGGAGGAGTTACTTAGGGGGGAGAATCGATTAGAAACATGAAGTGGTTGGTGGTGTGCAGGGGGTTTCGTTCTGCGACTAGTGCCCCTCACCGTAACCCACTTTCCCTGCTGCGAGGGAGATGCCATATGACATGACGTATGAAAGCAAATGGTTTGCTGAAATCTTTTAGAAAAAGCCTATGCATTCCTTAAAGACGCGGCGAGATTTTGCAAGATCTTCGGATTTTCTCTTCTACCTGAGAGTGAAGCACATCAGGAAGTGAGCTAAAACTGCATATTCTGGAGCATTTAAACTCATAGCCGTATTGTTCAAGGTCACTGAGTGCTGTTGGTGGGCAAACAAATGAGTACATTTGGTGTAGCATAGCATAGCGAAACAGCAGCTAACAGTAAGAAAAGAAACGAGAAACCTTCGCTAACCAGGAAAATGAAAGCTAAATTGAGCTTCTTTCGCCCGTTCATTCAGTGTAGACGGTCCACTATTCGGTCCATGCTGTACCCGTATACAGTCTATGATTTTACCACATTTTCTCATTTGTTCCCCCTACCAACAGCAATTGGTGACCATGAACAACATGCACCAGAACATCCCTGTGTATGTGTGATGTGCATGACTAACTGCATGTGTGTTTTTGTATGTGTGTGTAACACTGCCACTCTGTGTGACTGTGTACATGTGCAAATTTGTTTCTATCCAATATATAGTGTGCTTGCCTGCCGCTTTGCTTTGTTTGTGTGTGTGTGTGTGTTTGTGGGCTTGTGAGTGTCAGTACACATTTGTGTGTCACTGTGTGTTATTTGATGCACTTTTCTGAGTGTGTAGCTTGTGTGTGTGTCTGTGTGTGCTGCGTTATGAATGCTACTAAACCTCCCTCCTACCTGAAATGTCATGCTAATAAATGAAACTGGTACCCTGGGGTTTTAGCTGACTTGCTAGTGCACGATTCCCAGTCCACTGTGAGTTGCCAGTTTAAGTCTGGGCGTGTGCAAGGCTGGGTGTACTAGGCTGACACGTGGTACACTGATGCTGAAACCCACATTGGGGGTGAAGTTTAGGGGGGTGAGATTGACACAGGTTACACATGAGTGTGTGTGTGTGCATACATGTGCACGTTTGTGTATTTGTGTGTGTGTGTGTGTGTACATGTGCATGTTTGTATTTGTGTTTGGTGTGTGTGTGTGTGTGTGTGTGTGTGTTTCTAGTGTACATGGGTTTATGTGAATGTGTGTCTGTGTGTATGCCTACAGTACGTGTAGGTATGTTTAGGTGCATTTGTCGATGTGTATGTGCTGCGTGTGTGTATGGCCCTGTGTGTGCCTGTGTGTGTGAGTGTGTGCATGCACTGCCAATATGCCTATATGCTAATAGCATCATATTGGCACATGCATGTGTTGAGATGCATCAGTTCAATTCAATTCAGTTTAAGTTGTACAGCGCCTTCTACAATACTTGTTTTGTCTTGTGGCGCTTCACAGAAGGAGCACCCAAGAGCAACAGGGGCAAGGAAAAACTCCCTTATGTTTAGTTAGTCCAGGAAGAAACCTTGGGCAGATCCACGACTCAAGGGGCTAACCCAACTGCCAGGGGTCATGCAGAAAAATTACAATCAGGAGTAACCATGACAGACTACAAGGTGCCTATGGCTTTAGCTAAGGTTCATAATAGAGTATTATCCTATTTTACATTACATGGTAGTCAGTCCATAGGTGGTTGTCAGGAATTATGGCTGGACAATGTAGCAGCGGCCAGACATAGTGTCAAACTCAAAGGAGTGAGATTGGTCATGGGGGTAACAATAAGGGTCCATTTAACAGTGCCATTGTGAGGGGGGGTCAGTCACAAAGCCTCAAGGAAGGGGAGTCGGGCCTAGCACGGGCGTCCAGGAAGGGTCTCTACGATGAAGAGTCAGTCCTGACATGGGCCTCCCGTAATGTTGTTTGCAGTCCACTCAGGATGGGAGCGTGAAGAGTCCGCCGGAATGAGGCAGGAATTAATGTTGATATATATCCATTATCAGATGCGATAAGGAGGTCATCGAAGACTTTAACTAGGGCTGATTCTGTTCTATGATTAGCTCTAAAGCCTGACTGGAAGGTTTCCTGGATATAATTACTACTAAGCTACAGATTTGCTTAGACACCATTTTTTCAAGTATTTTTGATACAAATGGGAGGTAAGATATGGGTCGGTAATTAGCAAGGACATCAGGATCAAGGTTTGGTTTTTTAATTGATGGTTTAATGATAATGATGGTTTAAGATGTCTTGAAAGATTTTGGGACATGCCCAGCTATGAGATCAGATCCCTGTGGATCCCTATGGATAGATGGATGAATCCCTATCCCTGAGATCCATCAGATCTGTTTGATGGATGGACTCTCACAGGTGACAGTGGGGTAAACCCATAGGCTGTGCCGTGCTACTGGTGATCATGGCGGCAGCAGTGCTGATGGTGGGCTTTATGAGAGACAGCAGAGACGCGACAAGAAACTGCAAGCAGAAAAGAGACTCCATTAGCAACACGCACACACACACTCATTCACACACACACACAAACATACTCATCCACACACACATAATCCCTCTGTCTTCATTGGTCATGCAGTGTTCAGGAATCACTCCAAGACAACCTAAATCCAGCTGCTCCTTACAGATGCACGTGCACACACACACACACACACACACATGCAGACATACAGACACGCACCGTCTCATCAGTCCAATTTTCTTGTGTTTCTTGCTCTTCGAGATCTTATTTGTCCTCCTTTTCTCTTCCATGTCAATCACAGGCCCTCTAGCCTGAAACAGACAGTAAGGATGCTTACATGACCACACACACACACACTCACACACAACTCACACAAGGACACTCTAGCTGGAAATAGACAGTGAGAATGCTTACATGATCACACACTCACTCACACACACACACACACACACACACACACACACACACACACACAAGCCCTCTATCTGGAAATAGACAGTGAGGATGCTTACATGACCACACACACACTGACACACACACACTCACACAGGCCCTTTAGCCTGAAACAGGCATTATCCTCTGAATTAAGCAATTCAGAAGGTAATTGATAAGGAATAGGACTGATAGGCAGAATTGACAATGGCATCAACGTTGATCAAACGCTATTGATTCCATCCCTACCTCAGAGCGGCACAGTATTCGTGTCACCCGGCCCAGCTGGTCAAACCCAGGGTCTTCAGAGGCCACAGAGCCCTCCTCTTCCTCGCTCTTCAGGATCTTATTTGTCCTCCTTGTATCTTCCATGTCAATCACAGGCCCTCTAGCCTGAAACAGACAGTAAGCATGCTTACATGACCATACACACACACACACACACACGCACACACACACACAGGCCCTCTAGCCTGAAACAGACAGTAAGGATGCTTACACGACCATACACACACACACACACACACACACACACACACATAGGCCCTCCAGCTGGAAATAGACAGTGAGGATGCTTACACGACCATACACACACACACACACACACACACACAGGCCCTCTAGCTGGAAATAGACAGTGAGGATGCTTACATGACCACACACACATGCACGTGCATGCACACACACACACACACACACACACACACACACACACACAGGCCCTCTAGCCTGAAACAGGTATTATCTTCTGAATTAAGGAATTCCATCCCTACCTGGGAGCGGCACAGTATTCTTGTCACCCGGCCCAGCTGGTCAAACCCAGGGTCCTCAGAGGCCACAGAGCCCTCCTCTTCCTCCTCCACACACACACACACACACACACACAGGGAGAGAGAGTGGAACTGCATTACATTCAGTGGTGTGTGTGTGTGTGTGAAACTAGCAGCCTCTGGGTTTTACCTAACTCGCTAACATCTTCCACTACCAGTGTTGACACACCAGTGTGTGTGTGTGTGAGAAACTAGCAGCCTTGGGGTTTTAGGCTATCTCGCTAGTGTCTTCCAATAACAGTGTTGACACACCAGTGTGTGTGTGTGTGTGTGAGAAACTAGCAGCCTTGGGGTTTTAGGCTAACTCGCTAGTGTCTTCCAATACCAGTGTTGACACACCAGTGTGTGTATGTGTGTGTGTGTGTGTGTGTGAAACTAGCAACCTCAGGGTTTTAGGCTAACTCGCTAGTGTCTTCCAATACCAGTGTTGACACACCAGTGTGTGTGTGTGTGTGTGTGGACACTTACCAGACCAGAGCTAGGGCTGAGTATCGCTCTTATCTCCTTAAAACACTACGGGACACAGACATACACACACACACAGAGGGAGAGAGAGCAGAGCTACATTAAATTCAGTAGTGTGTAAACACACAGTCTCCAATCCTAGAAGACTGGGATTTAGCCTGTGTGTGTGTGTATGCCTGTGTATCTGTGCATGTTTCTGAGTGTGTATTTCTGTGTGTCTTTGTGTGTGCATATGTATTTCTGTTTTTCTGTGAGTGTGTGTGTGTGTGTGTTTCTATGTGTGTGTTTGTCTGTGTGTCTCACATTGTCCAGGTCAACATTGTCCTCCATCATGATATACTTCAGATGTTCCGTGTAGGTCAAGGACAGACTCTGGATGTCACCAAGTCCCTCTGCCACCTGGCTCTGCAGGGCTTTATCTGCCCTCACCATAGCGTCCGCCTTTCTCCTCTCCAGAACCACCTGGGCGGGAATCGAGAAATAAGTCAAACCGAGAATTGAATGCTTCAGTCCAATGGAACCGTCTGACATGATTAGTTTCTCTCATCAATGTCGGGATGCTTTTCAGACCAGAGTCAAGAATCAGAGTCTTCTACTTGAAACACAGACGGTGACTAAATTATCTTTGCTTGAAACAGACCACCCAGTGAACATGTTTTCCCTCAGGAATTCAGAAGATAATTGATAAAGAATTAGCCTGACAAGCCAGACTATAACATCAAAATGTATAGTCTGGCCAGGACCAGTAGACAGAGCTCAATCCTAGAGGCAGAATCAGCGGTTGTCTTTCCAACTGGATAGCGTTACGGCCAATCAGAGCAATGTCGGCAAAACAGCAAATACGTCCTTTGAAATGAATGACTTGAGTGCCTTTTTCTGCTCAACCTTCAAAAAAAGCCCAAGTCTAACACTTCCAAAGTCAATGCCAAAGCCGACTGATTGGGTACTGACAATAGCATCAATATTGATCAAACGCTACTGATTCCATCCCTACCTGGTTGCTATTTAAAAGCTGATTCAAAGGGCCGCTATTCCTTGACCACTTAGTCGTTTTGCACCATCGCAGCCCTGTCATCAGCATGCTAAGCCAAAATAGAGCGCTGTGATTGGTCCTACCAAGTCTTGGTAGGACCAATGAAAGACCTACTGAGGCCCCAATGGTGCATGACGAGATGTACCCGCTGAGCAAAGCTAATGGCTACCGCAAGGGTCCGTCTACATTTCTAGGCTAATAAAAAATGGCACTGACAGGCAGAATTGACAACGACATCAATATGAATCAAATGCTTTTGATTCCCTTCCCTACGTGGCTGTAGTATACTTCTCATGCCACCTTGCCCAGCTTGTTAACCTCAGGGTTTGCAGTGACCATGGAGCCCACCTCTTCCTCCTCTGTGTCACATGATGGCGCCCTCTCATTCGGCCTCCTCTTCTTCAGGCCCCCAATGGCGAGGCGAGCGCGATGGACCCATCCGGGCACCCCTTCCTGGCGAACGTTGGACCGGCGTTCCTTGATACGCACACGCTCCCGTAACTCCAGCTCCCTGGCCAGGTCCTCCTCCATGGCTGCCATTCTCTGTCCGACCGCCAGGTGCATGCTGGCCTGGCAGCTCTCCATCTGCTGCTGGCGCTGACGGTGCCGCTTGATGAAGGCCTCGAACAGGAGTGCACAGCGAGTGTCATTAATGCACTCATTGAGGCTGCAGCTGGTGGTCACTGAGCAGCTGTCCTCACTGGCTGCCTGCTGGGAGGGTGGGACGGTGGTGTGGCTCAGGCTGCTGGATGTCACAGACTGCAGGGAGATGCTGCAGTCAAGGGACAGGTCAGAGCTGACACTAAAGGGGAAACAGATATGGCCGGAAATGACGCCCAAATCTAGCATTTATCTGGGTTGCTCAGTAACAATGCCAATACCCACTAATATATATTTATAAACGATTGAAAAATATTTTTCAAACTTTGCAATTGAAACCCCCTCTGCTTTAGTTTTTCACTCAGTTCTGTAACTGTAACTTTACCGGCGAGAACCATCGCTGAGGGCTACGAGGTTCGAGGGCTCCACAGTGGTCCAGCACTGCACTGGAGGCCTGGAAGGCTTGGCGGGAAGGTCATAATCCTGCACACACACACACACACATACACATTTTTTTCTTTTGAATGGATACAGATAATGCACAAACGCACTTCATTCAAAAAACAAAAAGAAACGCCAGATGAACATGGAAACACACACACACACACACACACAAAGATGCGTTACCATGATGCTGGGGGAGACTCCAGCCACTGGGTTGACCTGGAGTTCTATCTGAGGGGTGAAAGTTCAAATGAGTCACTCTAGTGTGAGACACTCTAGACACTCTTAGTGTGTGTGTCTAATATATGTAATTTACCTGTGCTTTGCCAGACTGGACACTCACACACATTCATTATAGATCCCTTTCAAAGTCAGTCAGATAAGCAGTCAGCACATTGTTCCTAATGGCCCACTGGGAGCTGTGTCCATAAAGCTGTGTGCGTGTGTGTGTGTGTGTGTGTGCAGGTCAGATCTGCAACTCATCTCTGCCAGTACATCAGTTTGGATCTAAATCTGGATGTGTGTGTATGTGTGTGGTCTCACCAGGGAGAGTTGGCTTGAGGCTGAGCTGTTATCGCTGGCCATCCTGCTCAGGAGTTCAGCTGCACTCGCTAATGACGATGCAGAAACACATGCAGCACAAGACAGACTCAGTTAACACAGTCCTCAGCCAGAGAGCCGTTAGATAGGCCGCTTCTCACACATTAGATTTACAGTAGCGAATTCGGGATCTAGGTTACTACATCTATGGTTCAACACACAGTCATTTCGTCATTAAGCCAACTATCAATTACTTTAAGCGCCTTATTCAAGGGCACAAAGGAGGTTGATTCGAATTCAGACCCACAATTTCCATGCTCCTATAGCATGCCAGCCAGGTTCCTTAACCTTCACGCTACCACACCAGCAATGAAGGAAATGTTAGGCTTACAAGGGATGGCAGAAATGCACAGAATACAGGCATCCCAACCTGAACCCCGCCCTGGTCCATACTTAGACTTCTCAATAGCATTCCATTGGCCCTGATGCAGAATGCATTACACTGCAGAAGCAGTAGCCTCCTTGAGCAGCCAGTTCTCCTGCTTTATAACAGCCAAAGGACTGAACGGTCAAACTTACATCAGCGTACTTTAAAGTACCTCTACCAAGTAGGCCTGCAGTGGTAAAAGGGTGTTGCACATGGCTCTACAATGCACGAGCACCTCTTACTTGTGGGTAAAACTTCGCTCTGTAGTTTCGTTTTAACTACCGTTGATGAGAGACTAAGGTCGTCACTTTTAAGGTAGCCGACATCTGCGCAAATATCGCACGGGACTGATGCTCACCCTCTCACTCTCCTTTCCTCTCCTGCGCTACTTCGGTCACCTGCTCTGAATGCTTTTTCCACTCGTAAAAGAAATGACTGCTCTCTGTCGAACTGAATCAAGAATGACTGGCCCACTCAAAACCAGAGCTTTCTATATCGCCAGCATTCTGCATTCCTTTATTACGCAACAATGCGTTGCCTAAGATACGGTGAGGGCAAAATCCAGAAGTTGCAGCCTATCATCATGATCATGATCATCATCATCACATCAACCATTTTTTATTCTTGGAAACTTGACTGCTCTTTTTCAGCAATGCCGTGATATAACAGTCATATGAAATAATTAAAATAACAAGGAACAAAAAAAGACAAGTGAAAAAATAAAAGTAAAAAAAACTATAAAAATTAAGTAACAACAATAATACGCCTAATATAAAAAATAATTCAAGCAAGAAATGTCATCAATTAAGGGGACAATATACCACTAATATTATTACTTATCAGCCGAAGCCAAAGACAGTTAGGGGAGGTTGTGTAATATAATTACCACTACAATTATGTCTTGAATATTGAATAATGCTGCAAAATCTACACAGCCAATTCCTTAAAACGAATAAAGCCTACAAATAAAAAGGTCCGAGTGGCCAATAGTGGGTGTAGTTGAGTAACTTGGCAGCGCTATGTCTTCAGGATTGTCAAGCCAGAGTTTGGCAATGACAACGTCGACTTCACTCGCTGCTGGAAAGAGCTGAAGCTCAATGGTCGTGGAGCGGCGGAGACCGAAAGACGGTGAGTGGCAGTGGCATTGAAAGCAAACGCGTTTCAATGTGTGACCATCGCGGCTGTCAAATGAGGTCGTAAAGCGTACATGTGAATGAAGTCGCATGGGAACAACTTCACAAAATAGTGTTGATTAGACGTCGGTGACTTTACGTTGTGGAATGCTTGTGCTTGGCGGTGACGCGAAGAATTTGCACTCACCATAACTATTAGAAGAAATTTGCACTCTTGTTCCAAGTGCAGGTCAGGCATTAGGAGGGTGAGTAACGCAAGCTAACGTCTAAAGCTAGCTAGGTACAGAATTAGTTGGCTAAACGAGCAGTTAACCTAGATATTGTTGCGCATACAAGGCAAGCTAATGACGGTTAGCATATGCGGTTTGAATGTAGACGTTTGGGGTCAGCTAATGTTTAACGATTGAATCGCTGAGTGGCTCGCTAGCTGGGTTAGCAAGCTAGGTAGATGCAGTCCACCCAAATGTGTCATTACCTCTGTAAATATCTCAGTTTGCTAGAGTATAACATTGTCTTGTTTGCTTTATTCAGTTTATACAACAACCACAGCAGCTTGGTCGGCAGCTCATCTTAGCAGGCCACATATTTATTTAGGTTATATATAATGTTATTAGCTAGATATCTGCTTAGGTTAAACCAGAGAGGGTTAAACATACGGCGACAGCAAACGTACGCAACGTCGAACGTCTACTGAACTAGCTGGATGTCTGGCTTTAGTCCAATGGTCACACCGCTGGATTTCATGTAATTTGGTCAGTGGGATCCAGCCACGAAGTGTTCACTGCAGCAACTATTTTCCGTTTTTGGCAAAGTTTATAACGGTTAACGTTTACTAGGTTGTGCGTTTGGTCGTATTGTGAGATGAATGGCCTTTAAGTTATGCCATGCTAACTAGCTCGCAAGCTAACATAGCTGATTAGCTAACATATGGTAGAGGAATGCATGCTTTGCGTTAAAGTTATGAATCCCATCAGTGGTAGGTAGCGAGAGACAAGTCTGGGGGCTCATCAGTATCAATTATATGTTTGCAAGGACGTTTAACGTAATGTATGTGTGTATGTATGTTTGTTTGTGTGTGCTGACTGCCAAAAGGTGTATAAATGCATGGTGTTGACTAGCTAACGTAAAGACTGGAGAATAACTTCTAGACAGATTAGCTTGAAGTAAGATACTTGTGAAACTGAACTTGAATATGCCAATAATTAATGCTAATCGCAGTGTTCACATTAGGTGACGTTCAGGGCTAATGAGGGGCCCGCGTTGACCTAACGTTAGAATTAGAGCGGCTTTGCATGGTCAGCAGTTCGGAGCGTGAAGCTACAGGTTTGCTGTAGTAACCCGCGCTGGCCTCTGTTTCTTGCTGAATGTACAGCGCAAGGCCAGGTAGTGTTGCATTTGCCTTGTCCATATGCATCACAGTCAATAGTCTAGACAATAACTTGGCGTCAGATACACATTGAAGGTAAAATTAATTGATGGGATTAATGCGCGAAAATGGTTGTTTCGTGACCTCAAAGTGTCTCTGTTAAGAGATTTGACAGAATGCTAAACTTGACACAGAAGTGTGGATTAGCAGTCCACGTGTTACTGGTATTTCCCCCTGCAGATCAGAAAATGAGCTGTCAGTATTCACTCACTTCAAAACTAGAATATGCCACACACACACACACACTACAGTTGTTTCGTCAATGTGTTGTGACTCATATAGTATTGCAATGGTATAGTACCTTAATATCATATCATATCACAATGAAGCTGTAGTATTTGTTGTTAATTACTGGTATTCCCTAACACATCAGAACCCTCATATTGTCCCTGTGGAGTGTAAGACTCTAGTGCTCCTCCAGTGTGGGATGGCCAGTCTGCTGACGAGGCCAGAGGTTTCGGTTCCCAGTGTCGCACCAAAGTCTCGCTGTGTCAGCAAGAACAAAGAGGGGATTTTTTTTTCCCAAAAAAAGTTCTGGCATTAGCCCACAGGTTCCACTTCCCATTTACGCTGCTCACAGATGAGTGGAGGTGATGCCTGGTGTAGAACCCTAAGCTGTGCTGCAGTGCACAGTGGGTACTTATGGCCCTGTGCTCTTGGGATCAGCTAGGCCTAGACAGATACGGCCTTAGCCTGAATTGGTCCTAATATTACTATTGCATTGTTTGTATGTGTAGGAATTTGAGGTTAAAAAAATCCCAAAATGGCACAGCAGGAACAACAACAGAAAGCGAAGCTGCTGATGGTATGTCAACAACGCCCATGCCAGTGAATGGAAAGCTGCGTTTAAGACAACATGAAGTCCAGCATTGTGTCAGATGTCCAGCAGCATGCTCAGATCCAGCATCCAGCGTGTTGGACTGCTAATGCAGTGTTTAAGGCTGAGTGGTGTTAGCCGATGTTGGAGTCCTAATGCAGTTTTAAAGGATAGTTCCTGTGTTTTGCAGTTTGAGCCCCTTTTCTGGGTTGTCTAGGACGCAATAGAGTGGTTGACACTGAAGTTTTGACGACTGGTCCTGTCTTGGCTGTTTGGCTCATTTAGAATTGCCTCTGCCTGCTTTAGAATGGCTAGCTATGGGCATTCCTGTTCTGAAAACAACCCTAAACATTTGTTTTAAGAGTGGTTAGTGGTGTTCGTTGATGTTCCAAAACAAGTATCAAGGTAATACCGTTTCTGTTGTGTTTTATTTGGCTCTTTGGATATTTTGGGACTACTTCTTCAGATACCTCACAACTGCGTATAAACTTTCGCTCCATCTTTGGTCTGAAGTGTTGCACACTCAAAACCACTTGATGGCAACAATGTTCCTTTACTTTGGGCATGTAGCGGGGCACAGTAAACAAACAGAAGAAGACTGTCGTTGTCGTGGAGTATTAAACAATCTATGGCATCAGCACTGGTGACTGAGCTAGCGAATATAGGAAGAATTTGTGTGGTCAGAAACTGTGAAAATCCCTCAAAAAAGGCCTCGTCCGTGGCGTCCTCTATACTACTCTGAACGACTAAAGTTGTGGCTGTCGCTCCTCAGTCTGCCATTATATTAGCGTAATATCGTGGTAAGGACAATGAGAGAGAGATGTCTACTTTAAATATGGTTTGATTGACAGTACTGTATTTGTGAAGAGGCCTAAGTAATCTGAACAATTCAACTAATTGCATCTTATTATTTGATAAAAACATGTCATAACACAGTAATGTCAACACAGTTGACGCGCAGGTCGCTTTTAAAACTATGCATATACATCTAGACTACACAAGTCACAAACATTGTTCTATGCAGAGCTCTCATCTACTAATTATAGTAGTTAATTGGAATTAATTGCAATTGGCGATGACAGAAAACTTAGCGTGAGAAAAGGAAGGTCTGAGTGTTTGGCTTTTCTGTCTGGAGAACCGGCTTGGCCACAAGGGTGTGGTGTCTGGGCCGCTAATCATGTAGACCTGGGCTATACCCTTTTGATTTTTATTGGGGTAGAGTTACCCTTTTGGTTTAGGCCTATTTATTGTATAGGCCTAGTTGTCCCTTTAACTTGGTGTAGAGTTGTCCTTGTGAGTTAATGAGTGTAGAGTTGTCCAGAATGATGACAGCAGATGATCTGAGCATGTGCTGGGAAGTCCGTGTGGTGGGAAATGTCTTGCACACACAGCACAACTGTTTCCCTTTACTTAGGCGATGGCGGCAAATTCTTTATTGATCTCGTTTGCTGGCAGTGCTTTCGGTTTGTGAAGGGGGAAGAACGTGTGCGTGTGTGTTACAGTCATTTCATTCCTGCCTGTGACCACAGAACCAGAGCAGAGTAGTCTACACACTCTAGAGGCCCAGTTCACTAATAGGGCTTTTCCATACACAGCACTAGCTCCACTTTACTCTACTCCAACTCCACTCAGTTTTGGTACCAGGTCCTTTGCGTTTCCATCACAAAAAAGTACCACTTCAGCGTGAATAAACTGGGTGGGGGTGTGCAGAGTCAAATTCAAATGAATGGCAGTAACTATATGGCAACATACCTATGTGCTAACTAGAACAGTTTTTGGACGTTGCTTAAACTTAATATATTGTTGTAACCTCACTTTATTTTGCTCTGTCCAAATAAAGTTCATTTTCTTCAAATCCGAACAGTAACAGCTCACTGGACTAGCATGTTGCTTACTGGAGTTTGCATGTTGCCAGTCCAGTGGATGAGTCCAGTGGATTAGCATGTTGCTAAAAGTACCTACAGTGGGCTGCTGAAATATACTGGCAAACACAACAAAGCAAGTGGATGTACTCGACCAATCACAGCCCTTGCGGTCTGCGTCGATTCGAC
This sequence comes from Tenualosa ilisha, assembly GCA_015244755.2. Lineage (NCBI taxonomy): Eukaryota > Metazoa > Chordata > Actinopteri > Clupeiformes > Clupeidae > Tenualosa > Tenualosa ilisha. The sequence continues at coordinate 19,017 of PYXC01001674.1, forward strand.
GTGTAGTTACAAAATTTCGGAGGTGCACGTCGGTTGACACAGGGGGTCCGCAGCGACACAGACAGCCTGCGTTGCAACGACGACAATATGACGCATGACCGTAAATTAGTCATTAAGGTGCTTACACATGACCACCGTCAACCGTTTCTGACAGGCATTGGCCAATTGTTTTTCTATGGACAGCCATTAACGCTAGCGACCCACTAGCAAGCGACATGAACTCCACCACAACGCTTAGCTACGCATGGCCCATGTCCCTTGAGACTGTTGTAGGTGTGTTTCCAAACACCTTTGCTGTTGAGTGGTTAAATCATGGTAGTCCTCTCCTTTGTTGATCTGTCATTGGATAATCGTTGCGCGTTGGACTCATTCATTTGCATAAAGGTGGGCATAGCTGAACCTTACGCAAACGAATGAGATGCACTGCGTACCCAGAGTGCTTTTCGGAAGTGAAATTAACAGTTGGACACATTCCATAGAAATGAATTAGGGTGCTGCGCCACGGAGTTTGCGTTGTTTGCTAGTGGATCGCCGGCGTAATGCCTTTTGGTCATTTCTGTCTCGGCATCGCATTGTGGCCGGCCCCAGCAGTTTTCAACACGACGCTCAAAATTCACTTGTTAAACTTGTTAAACTGTTAAACTCAACTTGTTGAACTTTGACACCGTTGCCGCTGACCTTTCAGCTTTGCTGCAGTTGTTTAGCAAAAACAAACTAGTATTCTTTTACGTTACAGCCCTTGCAGCCTCCTGTATATTAGTCAAATGCTAAATTTTCATTTTGGATCAAGCATTGCGACAAGCACAATCGATACTTTTCAACCCTCGCATATGGCGCAGTGTTCTCAAAAGCAACACGGTAGTTGAAATTCATGGCTTTGAATATTTAATTTGACAAGGACTAACTGAACTAAATTAAAAGTTGACCGAACCAGACAGGCAAAGTTGATTCTCCTGCACATATTCTAAACTTGCAATGGCATTC